>CP032572.1:23982513-24171245 GCA_008044935.1 Gossypium turneri | reverse complement strand
CCAAGGTGCGTCGGGTATAGGGAGGGGCGTATATAGCCCTACGGCTTAATCTTGGATTTGGCCTTCTTGCATGTCACACATCGTGCACAAACTCATTCAACATCTCGTTCCATTTTCAGCCAATAAAATGTTCTTGAAGAGTTGCTAAGGTCTTTCCAACACCGAAATGGCCCATGAGGCCTCCGCTATTGCCTCATGTACTAATAATTCTCGTACGGAACTCTGCGGCACACACAATTTTCCTTCTCTAAAAGGAAATTGATACGAGTCACAAAGGCCCAACCCAAGTTTAAGAACGTGATGGGCTCAAATTACCACAAGGCCCAATAACAAATCAAAGGCCCGACAAATGCGTTCCAAACTAAATGGGACCATTCAGGAGTTCGTTAGCAAGGCCTTAGATGCGTACACAAAAGACGAGAAAATCAAGATTCACTTTCTTGTTTTCAAGAAAATCAAGAACCGAATCTTGGCCCAATTTTGTTGTTTGGAGTGATTTCAAGAATCAAGAAAATCAAGATTTCAAAACTTGGAAATCTTGGTCCAAGAAACCGAATCTTGCAGCCAAAGCGCATTGGATCTCCGTCATGAGCATCAACGACTCAATTTCGATAAGAGATGGATCACAAGCTCAAGTTCTTGAAGGCAAGGCCCAATAAGAAGAGTCCAAGCCCAATCAAGAAATCCACCCATATTTAGTTGAAAATCAGGCCAAATTGTCAAAGGGCCCAATTTGTAAACATGTTAGTTGTTATTTAAATTTTAGGCTTTAGGAATGTTACATGTTAAAATTCAGCCCAAAACAGTCCATTTAATGTGCATGGCCGAATTTCTCTATTATTTTTATTAATTAGGTTTAATTTTTAAGTTTTCTAATGAGATTAGGATTAGTATAAGGCCTATTTAAAGCATGGCCGGCCACCCTTGTATTCACTACTTAGATTTTATTGAAATTTCAGATTGGTTAAGTACAAAATTTCTTTGGGTTGTCTCCAAGATTCCTCTTGAGTTTCTTTAGAAGTTGTTTTAACAATTTTGATTGTGGAATTTCACCTCTTAATTGGTAACCTTCTTCTGCATTGGCCATTGATATCTTTGGAGGGGAGATTAGAGCCGTTTGAAGGGAGTTTGGAATCTTTCAGGATTTCAAGGCTTCTTAGGACTTATCTTTTAATTTCTTGCTGTCAATTTTTTTCTTTAAAAATCTGCTTGTGTCGATTTTATTTAATCACTTTGTTTGCTGTTCTTGTTACATTTCAGGCATTCCAAAGTGATACGAGTCATAAAGGCCCAACTCAAGTTCAAGAACGTGATGGGCTCAAATTACCACGAGGCCCAATAAGCAAATTCCCAGCCCAATCAAGAAATCCATACATACTTAGTTGAAAATCAGGCCAAAAATTTCAAAGGGCCCAATTTGTAAACATTTTATTTGTTAATTTAATTTTTAGGCTCTAGAGATATTCATTGTTAAATTCGGCCCAAAACAGCCCATTTAAGTGTTAGGCCGAAATTTTTTTATTATTTTTTATTATTTAGGGTTAATTTTAAGTTTCCTAATGAGATTAGGATTAGTTTGAGGCCTATATAAGTGATGGCCGCCACCCTTTGTAGATACTACTCAAATACATTAAATTTTTCAGATTTGTTAAAGTGCAGAATTTTCTTTGAGGTTTTCTCCAAGAATTCTCTCTTGAGCTTTCTTTAGAAGTTGTTTTAACAATCTTTGATTGTGGGAGCCATCTTCAACCTTCTTCTTGCCATTGATATTCTTTGGAGGGGAGATTAGAGCCGTTTGAAGGGATTTGTGAAGTCTTTCGGGATTTCAAGGATCGTTAGGACTTTATTTTGATTTTTTATTGCTGTTCATTTTTTTTAATTTTTCTTGCTGTTTGCGTTGAATTCTTTTGACTAATCTTTTAATTCCTTTGTTTTTCAGCCGTCAAAATCTTCAAGGTCCTATTTGGTGTTCTTATTGGCAGCAAGAAACGTTCATGATTGTCCCTTTTAATTGATCTTATCGGCTGCACATTCTATTCACAATTAAATTCGGTTTGCTGGAAAAATCGTTCTTGAATCCTATTTTCTTTAGTTTCAGAATTAATTATCTTTGTTCGTTCCAGCCCATTCTCAAAGATCCAGATCTATTTTACCTGATATTTGACATCAAGAAACGTTCTCATCTCTTCAATTTCAATCGCTCTTGACGTCCCAATTCCCTATTTTCTATCCAATCGGTTTTACTAGAATTATAAAGTTAATTTGCTGTTTTGTGTTGTTCTTTTAGATTCGGCAGATTGGAGCTGAACTTAATTGATATTTCCGTGTTATTGGCTTCCACGAAACCTCTGTCTTAAGTGTTTCCATTTCTTGCTCACATCTTGCTGTTTTAGGGCTCTAATTTTAAATCTGGAAATTCTGAAAACTGATCTTGCTGTTTCGTTTCAGATCTATTCGTTTAGAGCCTCGTAGGAGTTTTCTATGACTTGGCAACTCGATCTTGGTCCGCGCAAACTTCTATCATTTGGTATCAGATTTTGGGTTTTTTGGGTGTTCTTGGTTGATTTCTAAACTGATCTCTATTTTTTAAACCACAAACAGCAGTTTTACCCAGAAAAATTTTTCAAAAAAATCATTTGAGTGGGTAAACGTTGTCCGATTGATCTGAAATTTTACATACATATTTGTGGTACTGGGATTGAATACAAAAAAATTAATCCTACAAAAAAATCAGTCGAAAAAGTCAGAAAAATCAAAAAAGATGAAGTGCAATAAAAATTTAAAAATCAAATAAATGCTACACTTCAAGCATTTAATGCTACTTTGAATGAGGTACGATTGAATCAAGAGCCTCAGTATCAAGATCCAATTAAGGAAGATAGGGATAACTAGCCCCCTAATCATAGGCACGGCACTCGACGTGTCCCTAGAATGGATGATGATTTTCATGATCGTGGACAATCATCTTTGGCAAAACCGAAGTTCACAATTCCCCAATTTTGTGGTAAGAATGATCCAGAAGCTTATTGTGAATGGGAATCTAAGATTGAACTTATGTTTCGATTTATAAATGTCCGGATGATGAAAAGGTAGCATTAGCAACACTGGAATTTTTAGATTATGCATTAAGTTGGTGGACTCAACTTGGGGTAAACCGTCATCGAAATTATGAAGGTGAGATTTCGACATGGGATGAGTTGAAACAGATTATGCGTAAAAAGTTTATTCCACCTCACTACTATAGAGAGATTAAAACAAAGCTGAGAAGACTATTTTAAGGTAGTAGGACGGTGGATGAATATTTTAAGGAAATGGAGATGCTCATTCAGAGAGCTAATGTGGAGGAGGATGAAGAAACAACTATGGTTCGATTTATTGATGGTTTGAACAAGCCAATAGCTAATACATTGAGGCTACAAACTTACATTGATTTGGAAGAAGCAGTTCACAAAGCCATTGAGATCGAGCAACAATTAAAGGAACAAAGGTTTGGGTCCTTCTCTACTTCACAATATTACCGAGGTAACAATTCCAATTCTGATTTTAAGAGTTCAAAATCACCTTTTGTTACTAATAAGTCTTCTTTGAGTAACAAGCAATCAGATTGGAAAAAAGGGGCTCCTGTTAAGGTGGAAACCCCTCTGAGTAGCCCAATTTAGGTGATTCACATATGAGAGGACTCGTGAGATTGAATGTTCTAAGTGCAAAGGGCGTGGTCATTATAGTCGGGAATGCCCTAACACGAGATTACTTCTTCTGAAAGATAATGGTGAGTATACTTCTGACTCTGATAAAACAGATCCAGACATGCCAGAACTTATGGATGACAGTGATAATGGCGAAGAGTTGGTCGAACCACCAAAAGAAGGGGACTTTGCTGAATTTCAATGCCTTGTAGTTCGCTGAACCCTTAACATCCAGATGAAAGATGATGACAACCAAAGGACTAATATTTTCCATTCTCGGTGTTTTATTAAAGGTAACTTATGTTCACTCATTATTGATAGTGGGAGTTGCTCGAATGTAGTGAGTAGCTATTTGATGGATTCTTTAAAGTTGCCTTGTACCAAACACCCTAAGCCATATCACCTTCAGTGGCTTAATGACTGTTCCGAAGTTAAAGTTACGAAACAGTCCTTGGTCACTTTTAAGGTCGGGAATTATGAGGATGAAGTATGGTGTGATGTGGTCCCAATGCATGCGGCACACTTGCTTCTTGGACGGCCTTGGCAATTTGATTGCGATGTTACACTTCAAGGTAAACTTAATCAATACTCCCTTGTGTTTAAAGGTAGGAAATTCACTTTTGCTCCTTTAAATCCCACTGATGTATATAAAGATCAATTGAAGATGATGAAATTTTGAGGGGGTAAGGGAGAAAGGACAAGTACCAAAGACAGAGAGAAAAGAGGCTAGTAGTGGAAAAAGCCAAAATTTAAAAAGCCCAAGGGTGAGTGAATCCACAAGTGGTAAAATGAGCGGAAAAATTTTTTAGCAACAAAAAAAGATGTGAGGAGAGCCCTACTCAATAAACAGCCTTGTATCCTTGTGAGGTTTAGGCAAAATTATTTATCTTTCTATAACATTAACGAAATTTGCCTAGTGTGTTTCAGTCTCTTTTGCAGGATTATGAGGATGTTTTTAGTGAGGCCCCTAATGGTTTACCACCTTTACGTGGGATAGAGCATCAAATTGACTTAGTACCCGGAGCTTCAATCCCAATTGACCAGCCTATAGATGCAATCCCGAGGAGACAAAGGAATTGCAAAGGCAAGTTGAGGAGTTACTAGACAAAGGGTACATTCGTGAGAGCCTAAGTCCTTGTGCCGTTCCTGTCTTATTGGTACCAAAGAAAGATGGTACGTATCGAATGTGTGTTGATTACTGTCCAATCGACAAAATAACGGTAAAGTATCGACACCCAATTCCTAGACTTGATGATATGCTTGATGAATTACATGGTTCAGTCATATTTACTAAAATTGATTTAAAAAGCGGTTATCATCAAATTCGAATGAGGGAAGGGGATGAATGGAAAACAGCCTTTAAAACGAAATTTGGATTGTATGAATGGTTAGTTATGCCTTTTGGCCTTACTACTGCACCTAGTACATTTATGAGATTAATGAATCATGTTTTAAGGCTTCACTTGGGTAAATTTGTAGTAGTTTACTTTTATGATAGTTTAATTTACTCCAAGACATTAGATGATCATGTTTTCCATGTTAAAACCGTTTTGGATATTCTGCGAGCTAAAAATTATTTGCCAACCTTGATAAATGCACATTCTGTTGTGATAAACTAATATTCGTAGGTTTCATAGTTAGTGCTCAAGGTATTCATGTCGACGGATATGGATGTCTCGAGTCGTATGTATTGCCCAATCGTGAATTCGAGTAAGAAGTTGCTTGTTCGAGATTCGCTTAATTTTGTAGCAAAATAATTGCTGTAACAGATGGAAAGGTTTCAAGTGAAAGTTGTAAGATAGGTAATGGAATGGATAGATGGAATCGGCTAAGGCCAAAGAAAGAACCAACAATAAAGGAAATTGTTGATCCGAATCTTAACTAGGCACTTAGGTAAATTTTAATTCAGAAATGGAAGATTAAACCTTGACCCTCACCAAGAATGATAGGAACCAGAGGTATAGGAACGCCACACACAGCAAGGTGATAAGTTCGTTATCAAGGAAAAGAATTGACGCCACAAGAAAGTTTGATAAGTCGATTCAGTCCCAGAAATGAACAAGGAGAATTGGATAATCTCACAAGTCTCAAATTAACATAAATTTAGCAAAAAGTTTCCCAACACGCCATTTACAACATATTTATAGCCCATAAGGTGCCCAGCCGAATGGTCACAAATAATCAGATTAAATGAGCTAATTTAATTAGCTAAAATAGCTTAAGAGCTAAGTTCACTCTTTTGAAGATTCCTAGACCTTGGGGACGGCAATGGCATCTCAAATCCTTAATATCCTTCAATAAATTAGCCTTGGAAATTTAGATGGTCAGCAGCAGCATTAATGGCGTCTTGGGCACACAAAACAGCTCCTAAATACTTTCATTCAGCTTAAATAAGCTAGAATAAATTGCAAGTCCTTTGGTGTGTTCAAGGCCTAGGAGACGGCAATAGGCATTCAGCTTTGGAACCTTAAGAAGGCTTTAATGCTTCTTGGGAGCATGAAACGTCAGCCTTGATTAAGCAGCAAGCATGCTTATGGCATCACTTGGAAATTCTCAAACAGCAGCTCTTTGCTGTACCCGAAGCAATACCAGCTGGAATTAATGCTTTGAGCATTGGTCTCCACGAAAAGGAAGGAAGAATGATTCAGCTACTTTTAATGCTGATCAAGAACGTTCCCAGCATGCTGGACACACTTTAATTGCTTTGCTACACATTTAAAATCAGCAAACATGCCCATTAATGCCGTCCATTCACCAAGCATTCCACCTGCATTTTAACATTAAAATTCGGTCAGGCATTTTAAATGAACTCAATTAAGTTGTCTTAACTTAAGACATTTTAAATGGCTGCAAACAAGACAAATTAATTTAGTTTACGATAACTTAATGTGCTATAATAATCTAGACAAATTAAATAACTTAAACACTCAAGTTGCTGTAATAATTTAGACAAATTAAATAAAATAGTTTATCAAACAAATTAAAACACATTTAATTAAATCAACTAAATTAACTAATTTTTATTTCAGCAAATTAAATGAACTAGAATGAACTAAATAAGCTGAAATTCAGCTTGAAGTAAGCTGCATGGGACGCCTAAGGAGCTGGTCCAAGCTGGATTGATTGATTCAGCAACTTGTTCTCCCCACGCTCGGTCCACGTAACTTGATAACGCCTTTTGTAACTTCTTTGCTCGAGACCTAGTGATAGGTCCTTGGGGCAGCTCAATATGATCAATGGAAGATTCACAAATGGAGTTTGCATCATTCCCCCTTCTTCGAAGCGATTTGTCCCCAAATCGTCACCTACATCGAAAAGGGATAAGTCAGCAACAATGAAAGTAGCACTAACCCCATACTCACCGGGTAAATCAAGCTTGTAGGCATTGTCGTTAATTTTTTCCAAAATCTGAAAAGGACCGTCTCCCCTTGGCAAAAGTTTGGACCGCCTTTGATTTGGAAATCTCTCCTTGCACATGTGGATCCAAACCCAATCTCCGGGTTCGAACGTCACTCGCTTGCGTCCCTTGTTGGCTTTACGAGCATATTGCTCGGTTCTTCGCTCAATTTATCCCTTACTCGTTGGTGCAATTGTTTCACAAAATCAGCCTTTTTCTTTCCGTCTACATGCACCAATTGATTAGAAGGTAATGGTAACAAGTCTAATGCAGTTAAGGGATTGAAACCATGTACCACTTCAAACGGAGAATGCTTAGTTGAGGAATGCATCGATCGATTATATGAAAACTCTACATAAGGTAAACACTCCTCCCAAGTCTTTAAGTTCTTCCGAATGATTTCTCAAAGAAGTGTGGATAAAACTCGGTTCACAACCTCTGTTTGACCGTCAGTTTGGGGATGGCATGTCATTGAAACAAGAGTTTGGTTCCAAGTTTGTCCCATAAGGTTCTCCAAAAATGACTTAGGAATTTCACATCTCGGTCTGACACAATGGTCCTTGGAACTCCATGTATCCGCACGACCTCCCTAAAAAATAAATTAGCAATATTCAAGGCATCGTCAGTTTTATTCATGCTATAAAATGGCCATTTTCAAGAATCTATCTACTACAACAAACACCGAGTCTTTGCCATTCTTGGTTCTAGGAAGCCCTAGAACGAAGTCCATAGAGATATCCATCCATGGTGCTTCCGGGATTGGTAATGGCGTGTATAGCCCATGGGGTTGGATTTTTGATTTTGCCTTTTTACAAACAAGGTAGCGCTCGCACACTTTAACAATGTCACGCTTCATCTTCGGCCAATAAAATGTTCTTAAAGTACAACCAAAGTCTTGGCTATGCCGAAGTGACCTATTAAACCTCCACCATGTGCCTCATGAATGAGCACGTCTCTAGTGGAGCCTTGGGGTATGCATAACCTATTTTCTCGGAAAAGAAATCCATCTTGTTAGAAATATTTGTCAAATGCTCCTTGCACACATAACTTGTACGTCTCTCCAAAATCAGAATCGTTAGCATACAAATCCTTTAAATGAGTAAAACCAAGTAATTTAGCATCCAAACAATTTAGAAGAGTGTACCTTCGTGATAACGCATCAGCCACTATATTCTCCTTACCTTGCTTGTATTTGATAACATACAGGAACAACTCTAAAAATTCAACCCATTTGGCGTGGTGTTTGTTGAGCTTAGTTTCCCCTTTTAGATGCTTCAAGGATTCATGGTCCGTATGTATAACGACTCTTTTGGCCAAAGATAGTGCTGCCAAGTTTCTAATGCACGAATTAACGCGTACATTTCTTTGTTGTAGGTGGGAAAATTAAGCGTAGCCTCGTTAAGCTTTTCACTGAAATATGACACCGGACGCCCATCTTGAGTTAGGACAGCACCTATAACTATGCCCGAGGCATCACATTCCACCTCGAAGGTTTTATTAAAATCAGGTAAACAAAGAAGTGGGGCATTAGTTAAAGATTCCTTAATTTTAATAAAAGCTAACTCTTGCTCATCAGACCAATTAAAGGGAGAGTTCTTTTGATGATACCGATTAATGGTGCTGTAAGGGTGCTAAAATTTGGCACAAACCTCCGATAGAAGCTCGCGAGACTGTGAAAACTCCTAACTTGGCTGATGTTGCTTGGCCGGGGCCATTCTTGGATTGCCTTGATTTTTTCTTGATCCACCTCGAGTCCATTTGCACTCACAACAAAGCCTAAAAACAAACTTTGTTAGTACAAAAACTACATTTCTTAAAATTAGCATAAAGTACCTCCTTACGCAAAACTTCTAATACCGCTTGCAAGTGCTGAACATGTTCTTCTAATGACTTACTGTAAATCAAAATATCATCAAAATAAACCACACAAAATTTTCCAATGAATGCACGCAATACATGGTTCATTAATCTCATAAACGTACTAGGGGCATTCGAAAGACTGAATGGCATTACCAACCATTCGTACAAACCATATTTTGTCTTAAATGCTGTCTTCCATTCGTCTCCCTCCCGCATTCGAATCTGATGATACCCGCTCTTTAGATCGATCTTTGAGAATAACTGAGCTCCGCTTAGTTCATCGAGCATATCATCAAGTCGGGGAATGGGGTGCCTATACTTGATGGTTATCTTATTGATGGCGCAGCAATCAACGCACATTCACCACGATCCGTCCTTTTTAGGCACTAATAGTACAGGTACCGCACACGGACTCAAACTTTCTCGGATGTAACCTTTCTCCATCAATTCGGATACTTGCTTTTGTAATTCTTTTGTCTCTTCGGGGTTGCTCCGATAAGCTGGTCGATTGGGTATTATGGTGCCAGGCACGAAATCGATTTGATGCTCAATGCCTCGGATGGGAGGTAAACCACTTGGTACTTCCTCCGGAAATACGTCTTCAAATTCCTGTAACAAGGAAATAACAGAAGAAGGCAAAGAATTTTCTATTTCGTTAGTATCAAATAAGCACTCCTTGTACATAAGTACAAGCACAGGTTGGCGCATAAGCAAAGACTTCCTCTCTTCTCTCTTCTTCGCAAATACACTCATTTTTCCATTCTCTTTTGCTTTTAGACCTTCTTTTTCCTCTTGTGCTTTTACCTCCACTTTCTCACTTCTTTTTTTCTTTTTCTCATTATTCTTTTCTTTTTCTTTTTCAACTTTTTTTCTTGTTCCTTTTCTTTTGCTTTTTCCAAGGACTCTTTTAATTTGATTTGATCATGATACACTTATTTTGGGGTAAGTGGGGCTAATGTGACATTCTTGCCTAAATGCTTAAACGTGTATCGGTTGGTATATCCATCATGAATTACACGTTTGTCAAATTGCCATGGACGGCCCAAAAGAATGTGACCCGCATGCATTGTAACTACGTCGCACACCACTTCATCTTGGTATTTTCCTATGGAAAATGCCATTACGGGTTGCTTCATTACCTTAAGTTCCCCTCCGTCGTTCAACCATTGCAACTTATACGGGGTTGGATGGTTCATCGTAGTTATCCCAAGCTTTTCAACTAACATACTACTAGCGACGTTAGTACAGCTTCCACCATCGATAATCATGCTACACACCTTGCCTTGGATATGCACAGGGTGTGAAAGATATTTTCCCTTTGCTGCTCGGTTTCGGCACTTTGGATGCTAAGGCTTCTTTTTACCACAAAGATTTCTCCTTCAACCGGATACTCCAAAGTTTCTTCTTCATCTGATTTTGTTTCAGCATCATTTTCAATTTGCTCCTCGGACTCGAATTCACTGTCGGCCCGAACTACCATAACTCTTCGGTTTGGGCATTGACTTGCGATATGCCCTCGACCTTGGCACTTGAAACATTTGAAGTCCCTCGTGTGACTTGTTACAGATTCATTTTTATTTCGACTTGGTTCACCTGAGGGCGAATTAGACTTACCCGAAACAGCTGGCTCCTTGGTTCGAATTGTGTGTTTACTAGTGCCTTGGCTCCATTTGTTGGTGGATGGATTGGTGTACGAACGGCTCACTCCTTTTCGTTTAAGTTGCTTCTCAACTTTTATGGCCATATGAACCATATCCGTTACCTCGACATAGTGTTGGAGTTTGACTATGTTGGCAATGTCCCGGTTTAGGCCCACAAGAAATCTCGCCATTGTCGCTTCTCGATCTTCCTCGATGTCAGCCCGAATCATCACTACTTCCATTTCTTTATAATAATCTTCAACACTCCGATTACCTTGGGTAAGGCTTTGAAGTCATTGATAGAGGTCGCGATGGTAGTACGAGGGAATAAATCGCTTTCGCATAACGGATTTCATTTCAGCCCATGTAGATATAGGCCTCTCACCGTTTCGTCTTCGACTCGTCACGAGCTGGTCCCACCATACAATAGCATAATCTGAAAATTCAATAGCCGCAAGTTTCACCTTTTTATTCTCTAAATAGTTGTGGCAATCGAAGACTAATTCAATCTTCTTTTCCCACTCCAAGTATACTTCGGGATCATTCTTGCCTTGAAAAGGGGGTATAGCCAATTTGATATTTTTAAGGCTATCGTCTTCATGTTCTCTTCCTCGTTGTCTTCGGTTTCTTTGACCTTGTTGACGAACACTTTGGATGGATGAATTTTTGCTCTCGTGGTCACTAAGCTCGCATAGGTCTTCTCGATTTGTTCTAGGACGACCTCGCCCTTGCCTTTGGTGTTGAGGGGTTCTTCCACGTTGTACTTGCTGATCTAATTGCTCCAAATGTTCATGGATCGGTTCTAAGGCTTCTCGAAGCATCCTTTGAAATTCACGCAACATGGCTAGTTGCGTCAAATCAGGAACTCCGCCACCTTGGCCAACGTTTCGATTTCTTTCCGGACTTCTTGACATGTTCAAACTCTCCACAAAAACCTCACAAATCCTCTCGCAAAGAAATCACTACCTTGCCTTTTTCCACACTCGATTGCACTCACAACTCACTTGCCTTTTACCTCTCAATCCTTTTCTTGAAGTTCTTTAAGGGGACTACTTGGACTTAACAATGATCTATAGTGGGTCGGCTTGTAATGATAATTGGTGTGATTGGAAGGTTGATGTCGATTTTAGGGTAGGTTAGAAATAATAAAGGTCGGTGTTAAGTGTGGCTATATAGCAAAATCAATAGACAACTTTAGGCAGTAGGTAAAGCTCTTGCAATTTCGTAACAAATAACCCTCTTTTTTTTAAATACTACATATACTGGAAGAAACGAAATTCAATTTTTTTTATTATTATGTTTTTTTCAAATTTTTTTCAATTTTTTTACAATACCGAAACACTAATAACGTCGATTCTTACTATGATTCACCTAGCTCTGATACCAAATGATACGAGCTCGAATATGGATACCTCGAGTCGTATGTATTGCCCAATCATGAATTCGAGTAAGAAGTTGCTTGTTCGAGATTCGCTTAATTTTGTAGCAAAATAATTGCTGTAACAGATGGAAAGGTTTCAAGTGAAAGTTGCAAGATAGGTAATGGAATGGATAGATGGAATCGGCTAAGGCCAAAGAAAGAACCAACAATAAAGGAAATTGTTGACCTGAATCTTAACTAGGCACTTAGGTAAATTTTGGTTCAGAAATGGAAGATTAAACCTTGACTCTCTACCAAGAATGATAGGAACCAGAGGTATAGGAATGCCACACCAGCAAGGTGATAAGTTCGGTTATCAAGGAAAAGAATTGATGCCACAAGAAAGTTTGATAAGTCGATTCAGTCCCAGAAATGAACAAGGAGAATTGGATAATCTCACAAGTCTCAAATTTAACATAAATTTAGCAAAAAGTTCCCCCAACACGCCATTTACAACATATTTATAGCCCATAAGGTGCCCAGCCGAATGGTCACAAATAATCAGATTAAATGAGCTAATTTAATTAGCTAAAATAGCTTAAGAGCTAAGTTCACTCTTTTGAAGATTCCTAGACCTTGGGGACGGCAATGGCATCTCAAATCCTTAATATCCTTCAATAAATCAACCTTGGAAATTCAGATGGTCAGCAGCAGCATTAATGATGTCTTGAGCACACAAAACAGGTCTTAAATACTTTCATTCAGCTTAAATGAGCTAGAATAAATTTGCAAGTGCTTTGGTGTGTTCAAGGCCTAGGAGACGGCAATAGGCATTCAGCTTTGGAACCTTAAGAAGGCTTTAATGCTTCTTGGGAGCATGAAACGTCAGCCTTGATTAAGCAGAAAGCATGCTTATGGCATCACTTGGAAATTCTCAAACAGCAGCTCTTTGCTGTACCCGAAGCAATACCAGCTAGAATTAATGCTTTGAGCATTGGTCTCCACGAAAAGGAAGGAAGAATGATTCAGCTACTTTTAATGCTGTTCAAGAACGTTCCCAGCATGCTGAACACACTTTTAATTGCTTTGCTGCACATTTAAATTAGCAAACATGCCCACTAATGCCGTCCATGCACTAAGCATTCCACCTGCATTTTAACATTAAAATTCGGTTAGGCATTTTAAATGAACTCAATTAAGTTGTCTTAACTTAAGACATTTTAAATGGCTGCAAACAAGACAAATTAAATTAGTTTAAGACAACTTAATTTGCTGTAATAATCTAGACAAATTAAATAACTTAAACACTCAAGTTGCTATAATAATTTAGACAAATTAAATAAAATAATTTATGAAACAAATTAAACACATTAATTAAATCAACTAAATTAACTAATTTTTATTTCAGCAAATTAAATGAACTAGAATGAACTAATTAAGCTTAAATTTAGCTTGAAGTAAGTTGCATGGGACGCCTAAGGAGCTGGTCCAAGCTTGATCGATTGATTCAGCAACTTGTTCTCCCCACGCTCGGTCCACATAACTTGATAACGCCTTTTGTAACTTCTTTGCTCGAGACCTAGTGATAGGTCCTTGGGGCAGGTCAATATGATCGATGGAAGATTCACAAATGGAGTTTGCATCAATGAGGACAAAGTCAAGGAAATTAAGGAGTGGCCGACTCCTAAATCGGTAACTGAGGTAAGATCTTTCCATGGTTTAGCTAGTTTTTATAGACGATTTGTGAAAGATTTCTCTACTATTGCTGCCCTATTGACAGAGGTTATTAAGAAATCAGTGTGTTTCAAATGGGGTGAGACCCAAGAAAAGGCTTTTCAGATCCTAAAAGCTAAGTTATGTTCTACTCCTCTTCTTAATTTACCTGATTTTTCTAATACTTTTGAACTTGAGTGTGATGCTTCAGGAATTGGAATTGTCACCGTTTTAATGCAAGATAAGCAACCTATTGCTTATTTTAGTGAGAAATTGAATGGTGCACAATTAAACTACTCGACTTATGACAAAGAACTATTGGCATTAGTTCGTGCACTCCAAGTATGGCAACATTACTTACTGCCTAATGAGTTTGTCATACATAAAGATCATGAATCCCTTAAATGGTTAAAGGGACAAGGTAAGTTGAGTAAACGACATGCCCGATAGGTAGAATTCATTGAAACATTCCCTTATGTGATAAAATATAAAACAGGTAAAGATAATGTAGTTGCAGATGCTTTATCTAGACGATATGCTTTAATAACTACATTGAATGCTAAAGTCTTAGGGTTTGAACATATTAAGGAGTTATATGATGATGATGCTGATTTTGGCCATATCTATAAGAATTGTGGACATACTGCTTTTGAAAAGTTTTATCTTGTAGATGGCTTTCTTTTTCGAATAAACAGGTTATGTATACCAAATTGTTCCATGAGAGACTTATTGATTCATGAAGCCCATAGTGGAGGTTTAATGGGACATTTTGGAGTGGCCAAAACACTAGATATCTTGTAAGAACACTTCCATTGGCCACATATGAAGAAGGATGTTGAAAAGGTATGTTCCAAATGCATTACATGCAAACAAGCAAAATCTAAGGTAATGCCTCATGGCCTTTACACTCCTTTACCAATTCCTACTTCACCTTAGGTAGATTTATCCATGGATTTTATTTTAGGTTTGCCTCGAACTAAGAAAGGAAGAGATAGGATATTTGTTGTTGTTGACAGGTTTTCAAAGATGGCACATTTTATTCCTTGTCACAAAACAGATGATGCTACACATGTGGCAGACTTATTCTTTAGAGAAGTGGTAAGACTTCATGGCATCCCTAAAACAATTGCTTCTGACAGAGTTGTCAAATTCCTTAGCCACTTTTGGAAGGTATTGTGGGGTAAGCTTGGTACTAAATTACTTTATTCTACTACATGTCACCCCCAAATTGATGGCCAAACTGAAGTAGTTAATCGAATCTTAGGGACTTTATTACGATCTGTTGTGAGAAAGAACATTAGAAATTGGGAAGAATGCCTACCATTTGGTGAATTTGCATATAATAGATCTATTCATTCTACAACTGGTTATTATCTATTTGAACTTGTTTATGGTTTTAACCCACTAACAGTACTTGATCTTGCGCCATTACCTCTTGAACACATTATTAATTTAGATGGCGAACAGAAAGCTGAGTTGGTAAAATCCTTACATGAGAAGGCTAGGCAACGAATAGCCAAAACAAATGATGCCAACACCAACAAAGCAAACAAGGGTGCAAACGGGTTATACTAGAACCCAGAGATTGGGTTTGGGTCCATTTGAGGAAAGAACGATTTCCTACAAAATGGAAGACCAAGTTGGACCCATGGGGCGACGGACCTTTCCAAGTACTCGAGCGGATCACCGATAATGCCTATAAAATTGATCTACCTGGTGAGTACAATGTAAGTTCTACTTTTAATATGGCTGACTTGTCCCCATTTGATTTTTCAGATTCAAGGACGAATCTTTTTGAGGAAGGGGGAATGATACGAGTCATAAAGGCCCAACTCAAGTTCAAGAACGTGATGGGCTCAAATTACCACGAGGCCCAATAAGCAAATTCCCAGCCCAATCAAGAAATCCATACATACTTAGTTGAAAATCAGGCCAAAAATGTCAAAGGGCCCAAGTTGTAAACATTTTATTTGTTAATTTAATTTTTAGGCTCTAGAGATAATTCATGTTAAATTCGGCCCAAAACAGCCCATTTAAGTGTTAGGCCGAAATTCTTTTATTATTTTTTATTATTTAGGGTTAATTTTAAGTTTCCTAATGAGATTAGGATTAGTTTGAGGCCTATATAAGTGATGGCTGGCCACCTTTTTTAGATACTACTCAAATTCATTAAATTTTTCAGATTTGTTAAAGTGCAGAATTTTCTTTGAGGTTTTCCCCAAGAATTCTCTCTTGAGCTTTCTTTAGAAGTTGTTTTAACAATCTTTTGATTGTGGGAGCCATCTTCAACCTTCTTCTTGCCATTGATATTCTTTGGAGGGGAGATTAGAGCCGTTTGAAGGGATTTGTGAAGTCTTTCGGGATTTCAAGGATCCTTAGGACTTTATCTTGATTTTTTATTGCTGTTCGTTTTTTTAAAGTTTTCTTGCTGTTTGCGTTGAATTCTTTTGACTAATCTTTTAATTCATTTTTTCAGCCGTCAAAATTTTCAAGGTCCTATTCGGTGTTCTTATTGGCAGCAAGAAACGTTCATGATTGTCCCTTTTAATTGATCTTATCGGCTGCACATTCTATTCCCAATTAAATTCGGTTTGCTGGAAAAATCGTTCTTGAATCCTATTTTCTTTAGTTTTAGAATTAATTATCTTTGTTCATTCCAGCCCATTCTCAAAGATCCAGATCTATTTTACCTAATATTTGACATCAAGAAACGTTCTCATCTCTTCAATTTCAATCGCTCTTGACGTCCCAATTCCCTATTTTCTGTCCAATCGGTTTTGCTGGAATTATAAAGTTAATTTGCTATTTTGTGTTGTTCTTTCAGATTCGGCAGATTGGAGCTGAACTTAATTGCTATTTCGTGTTATTGGCTTCCACAAAACCTCTGTCTTAAGTGTTTCCGTTTCTTGCTCATATCTTACTGTTTTAGGGCTCTAATTTTAAATCTGGAAATTCTGAAAACTGATCTTGCTGTTTCATTTCAGATCTGTTCGTTTAGAGCCTCGTAGGAGTTTTCTCGTGACTTGGCAACTTGATCTTGGTCCGCGCGCAACCCTCTATCATTTGGTATCAGATTTTGGGCGTTTTGGGTGTTCTTGGTTGATTTATCACAAAGCATTCCAAATCTGATTCGTCCTCTTCTTTACTAAAGATCAGATCGCCCCTTTTGTTCTTGGCAGCAAAAATTCGTTCAAAATCCCTAAATTCCTTGTTCTTGCTGATTTCTTCTTTTCAGATTTGGGTTGTTTTGATTGCTGGACTTTTGGGGAAATTTAACTTGCTGTTTGTCTTTCTTTTCAGAATTCGACAGATTGGAGTATTCTTTGGGGTTCAATTACATGTTCTTGATTCCCCAAGAACCCTTATTAACATTTATTCCTATTCTCAATTTGATTCTTTGCTGTTTTGGGGATTTTTATTTCAGATCTGGAAATTCAAAGTTCTAACATTTTAATTTCTATCTCGTTTTAGATCTGTTCGTTTAGAGCCTCGTAGAAGTTTTCTCATGACTTGGCAACTTGATCTTGGTCTGCGTGCAACCCCCTATCATTTGGTATCAGATTTTGGGCGTTTTGGGTGTTCTTGGTTGATTTCTAAACTGATCTCTATTTTTTAAACTACAAACAGTAGTTTTACCCAGAAAAATTTATCGAAAAAATTCATTTGAGTGGGTAAACATTGTCTGATTGATCTAAAATTATACATACATATTTGTAGCACTGTGATTGAATATAAAAAAATTAATCCCGCAAAAAAATAGTCGAAAAATGCAAAAAAAATCAAAAAAGATGAAATCCAATAAAAATTTTAAAAAATATTCAACGGGTTGAATTTGGTGCCCAAACTTTTCAGATCAAAAATTAAATATTTAAGGACATTCCATATTTAATTTTGTGATTTTTGGTGATTGGGAACACCTCGAACGAAGTTGTCAAGTTACTCCACAGTTTTTCGGGTTTTTCGATTTCAGCAATTTTTTTTAATTCTTAGCTGTAGGTTTTCATTTGTTTGCTTTATTCTTCCTTTATACTATCTAACACCTTCTTGTTTCTTGTGTTTGTAGGATTTTAAAGTGTGCACAATTCTTCCTCGGTGCGACATAAATCAATTGGTGTCTCGTTAGTTTTTTGGCATCCTAGTGCAACTTAGGATTCTTTGGTAGTTCGGTTCATACACTTTCTAATTGGTTGATATAGACTCTACTAAAGAACTCACAAGACTGAATTCTACCTCATTGAGAATTTGAATTTTCCTTTTGAGTGATTAACGGTGAGGTTTGCTAACTTTTCTTTTTGAGTGTTGAGTGTTTATTTTGTAGATTTTTGAAAATGTCTAAGGTTGGTCAGGGTGATAATGACCATAATGATACATTTATGAAAGTCCAACAACAGTTAGTTGGACATGCTGTTGCAATCACACAAATAAATGCTACACTTCAAGCATTGAATGCTACTTTAAATGAGGTACGATTGAATCAAGAGCCTCAATATCGAGATCCAATTAAGGAAGATAGGGATAACCAGCCCCCTACTCATAGGCACGGCCCTCGACGTGTCCCTAGAATGGATGATGATTTTCATGATCGTGGGCAACCATCTTTGGTAAAATCGAAGTTCACAATTCCCCAATTTTGTGGTAAGAATGATCCAGAAGTTTATTATGAATGGGAGTCTAAGATTGAACTTATGTTTTGATATTATAAATGTTCGGATGATGAAAAGGTAGCGTTAGCAACGCTGGAGTTTTTAGATTATGCATTAAGTTGGTGGACTCAACTTGGGGTAAATCGTCATCGAAATTATGAAGGTGAGATTTCGACATGGTATGAGTTGAAACAGATTATGCGTAAAAGGTTTATTCCACCTCACTACTATAGAGAGATTAAAACAAAGCTTAGAAGACTTGTTCAAGGTAGTAGGACGGTGGATGAATATTTTAAGGAGATGGAGATGCTCATTCAGAGAGCTAATGTGGAGGAGGATGAAGAAACAACTATGGTTCGGTTTATTGATGGTTTGAATAGGCCGATAGCTAATACATTGAGGCTACAAACTTACATTGATTTGGAAGAAGCAATTCACAAAGCCATTGAGATCGAGCAACAATTAAAGTAACAAAGGTTTGGGTCATTCTCTACTTCACAATATTACCGAGGTAACAATTCCAATTCTGATTTTAAGAGTTCAAAATCACCTTTTGTTACTAATAAGTCTTCTTTGAGTAACAAGCAATTAGATTGGAAAAAAGGGGCTCCTGTTAAAGCGCAAACACCTTCTAAGCATGCCAATTTAGGTGATTCACATATGAAGAGGACTCGTGAGATTGAATGTTTTAAGTGCAAAGGGCGTGGTCATTATAGTAGGGAATGCCCTAACAAGAGATTACTTCTTCTAAAAGATAATGGTGAGTACACTTTCGACTCTGATAAAACAGATCCAGATATGCCAGAACTTGTGGATGACAGTGATAATGGCGAAGAGTTGGTTGAACCACCAAAAGAAGGGGACTTTGCTGATTTTCAATGCCTTGTAGTTCGCCGAACCCTTAACATTCTGATGAAAGATGATGATAACCAAAGGACCAATATTTTCCATTCTCGATGTTTTATTAAAGGTAACTTATGTTCACTCATTATCGATAGTGGAAGTTGCTCGAATGTAGTGAGTAGCTATTTCGTAGATTCTTTAAAGTTGCCTTGTACCAAACACCCTAAGCCATATCACCTTCAGTGGCTTAATGAATGCTCCGAAGTTAAAGTTACGAAACAGTCCTTGGTCACTTTTAAGCTCGGGAATTATGAGGATGAAGTATGGTGTGATGTGGTCCCAATGCATGCGGCACACTTGCTCTTTGGACGGTGATAGAGGAGTGCGCGCGGACCAAGATCGAGTTGCCAAGTCACGGGAAACTCCTACGAAAGCTCTAACGAACAGATCTGAAATCAAAACAAATAATGAAATTAAATCTGGAAAATTCAGATCTGGAACAATAACCCTAAAATCAGCAAGATTTAATCAAGAATCGAAACACTTATGAAAGGGGTTTCTCGGAAGCCAATAGATCAATTTAGCAATCAAAGAAAGAACCAATCTGCTGAATCTGAGAAAACAAACACAAGCAGCAAATTAAACTTAAGATTTCAGCAAATAAATGGAGTAAAATTGGGGATTTTTGGACGGCAAGAATAAGGAAGTAGAATCGAGTGTTTAAGCGCAATTGAAAGGAAAGAAAGAATGCAAATCTGCCAATGAATTGATTCGGCCAACAATGCCTAATTTCCAGCAACCAATTGACCCCCAATTTGAAAGAAACCCAATCGGCCAAACCCTAGGAATTGGGGATTTTTGATATTGAATCGTTGCTGCCAATTAGGGAAAATTGAATTATCGATTCTCGGAGTTGAAACGTGGCTGAAAAGAACACAAGAATATCAGCAAACAAGTAAGATAAGAATCGATCCAAGAGAAACAAAGAATTAAAACGAAACAGCAAGAAATAAAGAAAAGTCCTAAGAACCCTTGAATTCCCGAAAGAATTCACAAATTCCTTCAAACGGCTCTAATCTCCCCTCCAAAGAATATCGATGGCAAGAAGAAGGTTGAAGACGGCTCCCACAATCCAAAGATTGTTAAAACAGCTTCTAAAGAAAACTCAAGAGAGAAATCTTGGAGAAAACTCAAAGAAAATTCTGCTCTCTCAAATCTGAAATTTAAGAATGAATATAAGTGTTGTGTGTACAAAGGGTGGCTGGCCATGCCTTTAAATAGGCCTCAAGTAATCCTAATCTAACAAGTAACTAATAAAATTAAACCTAATTAATAAAATAATAAGGGAAAATTTGGCCAAGCTTATGTATGGGCTGTTTTTGGGCCGAATTTTACATGTATGTTCCTAAAAGCTTAAAAAATTAAATTAAACACATAAAATGTTTATGAATTGGGCCCTTTGACATTTTGGCCTGATTTTCAATTAAATATGCATAAATTTCTGGATTGGGCTGGAAGTTGCTTATTGGGCCTTGTCTTCAAGAATTTGGGCTCGTGATCCATCTCCTTCCGAAATTGAGTCGTTGATGCTCGTAACGGAGATCCAATGCGTGTTGGCTGCAAGATTTGGTTTCTTGGACCAAGATTTCCAAGATTTGAAATCTTGATTTTCTTGATTCTTGAAATCTCTTCGAACAGCATACTTGGGCCAAGATTCGATTTATTGATTTTCTTGAAAACAAGAAAGTGAATCTTGATTTTCTTGTTGTCTCGTGTATGCATCTAAGGCCTTTGTGACTCGTATCATTCCCCCCTTCCTCAAAAAGATTCGTCCTCGAATCTGAAAAATCAAATGGACTCGACTTTCCTCGATCGAACGGGACTAATGGCAATTGAGTCCACTTTATAAGCAGAATGATAAGGGTCGATTTACCTTTTCCATTTAATACAAACCTTCGCTCATCGGGGGCATAGTGTAGTTGAAGCTCTTCGAGCTCATGTAGTGTGATTTTATCTTTGCCTATGTTGATCGTATGAAAGCGTCTTTCATTTGAGAGATATTGAAGTTGAAAGTTATCTTTCGGTCTTTCGGGAACCTGAAAAGTAGCAACACAAGAAAAATTCATATCTTGGTTAGTGAAAACATTCCTCACTACCCTTTCCTTGTCTTTTTCTTTTGTTTCTTTTTCTAACTCATTTTCTCTTCTTTCTTCAACTTCTTTTTCAATTTTCTTGTCTGTTTCACATTCCTTTTCACTCTCAATCTCTTTTTGCTCTTTTTCATTCTCTTTTTCTTTTTCCTCACTTGTTTTAACAACAGAATTTTTCAATTTGATTTGGTCCTCATGGACTTGTTCCGGAGTGAGTGGCACTAAGGTGATTTTCCTTCCTTGATGCTTGAAAGAATACCTATTTGTACAACCATCGTGAGTGGCCTTTCGATCCAGTTGCCATGGTTCTCCTAGCAACAAATGGCAGGCTTGAATAGGCATTACGTCGCACACAACTTCGTCTTGATACTTACCGATAGAAAAGGCGATGCGCACTTGTTGAGTGACCTTGAATTGGCCTTCGTTGCTAAGCCCTTGTAGTTGATAAGGTTGTGGATGCTTGGTAGTGGTTAAGCAAAGCTTTTCCACCATCGTCGTGCTGGCTACGTTCGAGCATCTTTCACCATCAATAATAACTCTACAAAGCTTACCTTGTACATGGCAGCGAGTATGAAAGAGATGTTCTCGTTGCTGCTCGCTCTTTGATTTTGCCAAAGAAGGTTGCCCACGATCATGAAAATCATCATCCATTCTAGGGACACGTCGAGGGCCGCGCCTATGGGGCTGGTTATCCCTATCTTCCTTGATTGGATCTCGATATTGAGGTTCTTGATTCAATCGTACCTCATTCAAAGTAGCATTCAATGCTTGAAGTGTAGCATTTATTTGCGTGATTGCAGCAGCATGTCCGTCTAACTGTTGTTGTACTTTCATAAATGTATCATCATTATTATCACCTTTAGACATTTTCTAAAAACCTGCAAAAATAAACACTCAACACTCAAAAATAAAAGTTACCAAACCTCACCGTTAATCACTCAAAAAGGAAATTGAAATTTTCAATGAGCCAGAATTCAGTCTTGTGAGTCCTTTAGGAGAGTTTATATCAACCAATTAGAGAGTGAATGAACCAAGCTATCAAATAGTCCTAATTTGCACTAGGATGCCAAAAACTGATGAGACACCAATTGATTCGTGTTGCACCGAGGAAGAAGTTGTGCACACGTTTAGATCCTACTAACACAAGAAACAAGAAGGTGTTAGATAACGTAAAGGAAGAATAAAGGCAAACAAATGAAAACCTACAGCTAAGAATCAATAAAAATTGCTGAAAACAGAAAACTCGAAAAACTGCGGAGTAACTTGACAACTTCGTTCGAGGTGTTCCCGATCTCCAAAAATCACGAAATTAAATATGGAATGTCCTTATATATTTAATTTTTGATCTGGAAAGTTTGGGCACCAAATTCAACCCGCTGAATCTTTTTTTAAATTTTTATTGAATTTCGTCTTTTTTGATTTTTTTTGACTTTTTTGACTGATTTTTTTACGGGATTAATTTTTTTATATTCAATAACAGTGCCACAAATATGTATGTAAAATTTCAGATCAATTGGACAACGTTTACCCACTCAAATGAATTTTTTTCGAACAATTTTTCTGGGTAAAACTGCTGTTTATGCTTTTAAAAATTAGAGATCAGATTAGAAGTCAACCAAGAACACCCAAAACGCCCAAAATCTGATACCAAATGATATAGGGTTGCAAGCGGACCAAGATCGAGTTGCCAAGTCACGGGAAACTCCTACGAAAGCTCTAACGAACAGATCTGAAATCAAAACAAATAATGAAATTAAATCTGGAAAATTCAGATCTGGAACAATAACCCTAAAATCAGCAAGATTTAATCAAGAATCGAAACACTTATGAAAGGGGTTTCTCGAAAGCCAATAGATCGATTTAGCAATCAAAGAAAGAACCAATCTGCTGAATCTGAGAAAACAAACACAAGCAGCAAATTAAACTTAAGATTTCAGCAAATAAATGGAGTAAAATTGGGGATTTTTGGACGGCAAGAATAAGGAAGTAGAATCGAGTGTTTAAGCGCAATTGAAAGGAAAGAAAGAATGCAAATCTGCCAATGAATTGATTCGGCCAACAATGCCTAATTTCCAGCAACCAATTGACCCCCAATTTGAAAGAAACCCAATCGGCCAAACCCTAGGAATTGGGGATTTTTGATATTGAATCGTTGCTGCCAATTAGGGAAAATTGAATTATCGATTCTCGGAGTTGAAACGTGGCTGAAAAGAACACAAGAATATCAGCAAACAAGTAAGATAAGAATCGATCCAAGAGAAACAAAGAATTAAAACGAAACAGCAAGAAATAAAGAAAAGTCCTAAGAACCCTTGAATTCCCGAAAGAATTCACAAATTCCTTCAAACGGCTCTAATCTCCCCTCCAAAGAATATCGATGGCAAGAAGAAGGTTGAAGACGGCTCCCACAATCCAAAGATTGTTAAAACAGCTTCTAAAGAAAACTCAAGAGAGAAATCTTGGAGAAAACTCAAAGAAAATTCTGCTCTCTCAAATCTGAAATTTAAGAATGAATATAAGTGTTGTGTGTACAAAGGGTGGCTGGCCATGCCTTTAAATAGGCCTCAAGTAATCCTAATCTAACAAGTAACTAATAAAATTAAACCTAATTAATAAAATAATAAGGGAAAATTCGGTCAAGCTTATGTATGGGCTGTTTTTGGGCCGAATTTTACATGTATGTTCCTAAAAGCTTAAAAAAATTAAATTAAACACATAAAATGTTTATGAATTGGGCCCTTTGACATTTTGGCCTGATTTTCAATTAAATATGCATAAATTTCTGGATTGGGCTGGAAGTTGCTTATTGGGCCTTGTCTTCAAGAATTTGGGCTCGTGATCCATCTCCTTCCGAAATTGAGTCGTTGATGCTCGTAACGGAGATCCAATGCGTGTTGGCTGCAAGATTTGGTTTCTTGGACCAAGATTTCCAAGATTTGAAATCTTGATTTTCTTGATTCTTGAAATCTCTTCGAACAGCATACTTGGGCCAAGATTCGATTTATTGATTTTCTTGAAAACAAGAAAGTGAATCTTGATTTTCTTGTTGTCTCGTGTATGCATCTAAGGCCTTTGTGACTCGTGTAGATTTATCCATGGATTTTATTTTAGGTTTGCCTCGAACTAAGAAAGGAAGAGATAGTATATTTGTTGTTATTGACAGGTTTTCAAAGATGGCACATTTTATTTCTTGTCACAAAACAGATGATGCTACACATGTGGCAGACTTATTCTTTAAAGAGGTAGTAAGACTTCATGGCATCCCTAAAACAATTATTTCTGATAGAGATGTCAAATTCCTTAGCCGCTTTTGGAAGGTATTGTGGGGTAAGCTTGGTACTAAACTACTTTATTCTACTACATGTCACCCCCAAACTGATGGCCAAATTGAAGTAGTTAATCAGATCTTAGGGACTTTATTACGATCTGTTGTGGGAAAGAACGTTAGAAATTGGGAAATATGCCTACCATTTGTTGATTTTGCATATAATAGATCTATTCATTCTACAACTGGTTATTCTCCATTTGAAGTTGTTTATGGTTTTAACCCACTAATAGTACTTGATCTTGCGCCATTACCTCTTGAACACATTACTAATTTAGATGGCGAACAGAAAGCTGAGTTGGTGAAATCCCTACATGAGAAGGCGAGGCAACGAATAGCCAAAACAAATGATGCCAACACCAACAAAGCAAACAAGGGGCGCAAACGGGTTGTCCTAGAACTCGGAGTTAGACCCAAGGGGCGATGGGCCTTTCCAAGTACTCGAGCGGATTAACGATAATGCCTATAAAATTGATCTACCTGGTGAGTACAATGTAAGTTCTACTTTTAATGTGGCTGACTTGTCCCCATTTAATTTTTCAGATTCGAAGGACGAATCTTTTTGAGGAAGGGGGAATGATACGAGTCACAAAGGCCCAACCCAAGTTTAAGAACGCGATGGGCTCAAATTACCACAAGGCCCAATAACGAGATCAAAGGCCCAAAAATGCATTCCAAACTAAATGGGACCATTCAGGAGTTCGTTAGCAAGGCCTTAGATGCGTACACAAAAGAACGAGAAAATCAAGATTCACTTTCTTATTTTCAAGAAAATTAAGAAACCGAATCTTGGCCCAATTTTGCTGTTTGGAGCGATTTCAAGAATCAAGAAAATCAAGATTTCAAATCTTGGAAATCTTGGTCCAAGAAACCGAATCTTGTAGCCAAAACGCATTGGATCTCCGTTACGAGCATCAACGACCCAATTTCGATAAAAAATGGATCACAAGCCCAAATTCTTGAAGGCGAGGCCCAATAAGCAAATTCCCAGCCCAATCAAGAAATCCATACATACTTAGTTGAAAATCAGGCCAAATTGTCAAAGGGCCCAATTTGTAAACATTTTAGTTGTTAATTTAAATTTTAGGCTTTAGGAATGTTACATGTTAAAATTCGGCCCAAAACAGTCCATTTAAGTGCATGGCTGAATTTTTCTATTATTTTTATTAATTAGGTTTAATTTTTAAGTTTTCTAATGAGATTAGGATTAGTCTAAGGTTAAAGACCCTTGTATTCACTACTTAGAATTTTATTGAAATTTCAGATTTGTTAAGTGCAGAATTTTCTTTGAGGTTTTCTCCAAAAATTCTCTCTTGAGCTTTCTTTAGAAGTTGTTTTAACAATCTTTTGATTGTGGGAACCATCTTCAACCTTCTTCTTGCCATTGATATTCTTTGGAGGGGAGATTAGAGCCGTTTGAAGGGAGTTGTGGAATCTTTCGGGATTTCAAGGCTTCTTAGGACTTATCTTTTAATTTCTTGCTGTCAATTTTTTCTTTTAAAATCTGCTTGTGTCGATTTTATTTAATCACTTTGTTTGCTGTTCTTGTTGCGTTTCAGGCGTTCCAAAGCATTCCAAATCTGATTCGTCCTCTTCTTTACTAAAGATCAGATCGCCCCTTTTGTTCTTGGCAGCAAAAATTCGTTCAAAATCCTTAAATTCCTTGTTCTTGCCGATTTCTTCTTTTCAGATTTGGGTTGTTTTGATTGCTGGACTTTTGGGGAAATTTAACTTGCTGTTTGTCTTTCTTTTCAGAATTCGACAGATTGGAGTATTCTTTGGGGTTCAATTACATGTTCTTGATTCCCCAAGAACCCTTATTAACATTTATTCCTATTCTCAATTTGATTCTTTGCTGTTTTGGGGATTTTTATTTCAGATCTGGAAATTCAAAGTTCTAATCTTTTAATTTCTATTTCGTTTCAGATCTGTTCGTTTAGAGCCTCGTAGAAGTTTTCTCGTGACTTGGCAACTTGATCTTGGTCCGCGCCCAACCCCCTATCAAAAACCATCGCACCTATAAAACTTATCAACAGCAACATTTTCACATGCAACAAATATTTCTCCAAAATCATCGTCAGTAGCATATAAATCTTTCAGCAATGTAAAACCAAGCAATTTAGAATCCAAATATGACAAGAGGGTATACCTTCTCGATAGAGCATCAGCCACTATGTTTTCCTTACCCTTTTTATACTTAATAACGTAGGGAAATGATTCCAAATACTCTACCCACTTAGCATGGCATTTGTTTAATTTGTGCTGACCTTTAATGTGCTTTAACACCTCATGATCAGAATGGATCACGAACTTCTTAGGCCACAATAATGCTGCCAAGTCTCGAGAGCGCGAATGAGTGCATACATCTCTTTGTCGTAGATTGGATAGTTCAATGCGGCCCCATTTAATTTTTCGCTAAAATAAGTGATAGGATTCCGTCTTGTGTTAATACGACTCCGATCCCTACACCTGAGGCATCACATTCAATCTCAAACATTTTAGAAAAATCAGGCAATGCTAACAATGGAGCTTTAGTAAGACAATCTTTAATAACGTTAAAAGAATTTTCTTGCTCTTCGCCTAATGGAAAGTCGAATTCTTCTTGATGGTGCTTGTCAACGGTGCAGCCAACGTTCTAAAATTGGGTACAAAGCGCCTATAGAAACTTGCCAAGCCATGGAAGCTTCGTACTTGACTTATACTCGTCGGTCTCGGCCATTCCTGAATTACTCTAATCTTTTCGCTATCCACTTCTGATACGCACTCGCCTCGAAGAAGAATTGAGTTGTAATAATTTTACCCGATCGTGAATTAAGAGTAAATTGAAGGCCTTTCAAGATAGGTTAGAAGAAAAGGATTATTTAGGCTCAAAAGGAATTTGATGGCTTAGGAAACGAATCAGAAAACAATGGATGCAATTTGGGCTAAGGATTCAAAAGCCGAACTAACACAGTAGAAGTGTGTTAACCCGTAACTTATGAGAATGCTTAGGTCGGTAAGGTATTTGATGGAAGGGTAGAACAAGTGAATAGAAACTTCGACCCCCTATCAAAGATGATAGGAACCTCAGTATGAAATGAACGCCACACTTTTGGATTTAAAGTGATAAGTTCAGGTAGAAACAAAGATAGGTTTGACGCCACAAAGATGTTTGATAAGTCTCACAAGTCTTTGAAGAATAACGAGAGTTGAAACAAACTCACAATTTAGCAAAGTTATAAAATTGTTCATTAACCTAAAAATGTGAATTACATGGTCTATTTATAGGCTGAACTAAGGCAGCCGAATAGCCTATTTAATCAGATTCTTATGCCTTAAGTTTCTTTAGGAAACTTCCTAGAAATTTCCTAGATACATTCATGAACAAAAATCTAAATATTAGCCTTCTAGAAGAGATGATTCGGCTGGCCCTTTAATGGTGAAAATTCACATTCAACTAATACTTTTAAAGAGCTTAATTGTTGCTTTGGAGAAAAAAAATGGACAGCTTGAAAAGACATGCTTCTTTGACTGAATATGAGCAGCCACCAAGTTAATTAGCTGCTGGAATTTATGAGGCAACTTTTGGCCATTGCTCTCCACGAAATTGACCCTTGGAGAAGCTCAAAACAGTAGCTGGAAGTCCATTGAGTTGCACGAAAAGTCAGCTGAAAGCACAAGACAGCTGCACTTTAAATGCCGTCCATGCATGTGCTCAAATACATGCTCCTTTTTTATTAGCTTCTTAAGCTAGCTGATTCATCTGAAAAAAATACCAAATAAATGCGGCTAAGACATGTTTAATACTCATGAAATCAGTAGCTGGACATATTAAAATTCTAAACATTAATTCAGCTAAGACAAATTAATTAGCAGCCACTAATAAATTTGTCTTAATCTAGACACATTAAAACTTTGTAATTAAATTACACATATTTAATTTATGACTTAACAAAGACATATTAAAGACATGTACTAATATAAGACACATTTAATAAGCTAAATTAAAATGTCCAGATTAAAACACATTTATTTAATTAAATGATTTGAGCTGATTTAAACTAACACAACTAATTTAATTTATTCAAAATAAATGCAATCAGCTCATTGAGCTAGCTAAGTGCCGAATTGAGCTGACATGAGCTAAAATCAGCTTGTAGAAAGGTACGAATCACGCTAGTTGAGCTGGGCATTTTATATTCGGCCAACTCGTCACTCCACGCTCTAGCAATGTAGCTTGCTACAGCATCTTGAAACCTCTTGGCACGTGCTCGAGTAATTGGCCCCAGAGGCAGCTCCATGGATTCGGCATCTATCTTCTTAGGCGAGGTCATATCATCCTCCCTCTCTTCGAAGCGATTCGTCCTCGAATCGTCACCTACATCAAAAGGAGAGAGATCAGCAACGTGAAAACTTGCACTCACTCCACACTCACCTGGTAAGTCAATTTTGTAAACGTTATCGTTAATCCGCTCCAACACTTGAAATGGACCGTCACCCCTTGATTGAAGCTTGGATTTCCTTTGTTCGGGAAATCGTTCCTTGTGCATGTGAATCCAAACCCAGTCACCGGGTTCGAACACAACTTGTTTGCGTCCCTTGTTGGCTATTCGAACATATTGTTCAGTCCTTCTCTCAATATTATCTTTGACCTTTTTGTGCAATTGTTTAACAAAGTTAGCCTTTCTTTTACCATCTACATGCACTAACTCGTTAGCAGGCATAGGAACCAAATCAAGAGGGGTAATGGGGTTAAAGCCATATACTACCTCAAAAGGAGAAAATTTTGTAGCAGAATGAATGGTTCAGTTGTATGCGAACTCCATGTGAGGTAAGCAATCTTCCTACAACTTCAAATTTTTTTGCAAAATGGCTCGAAGCAAAGTTGATAGCACACGATTTACTACTTCGATTTGGCCATCCGTTTGAGGGTGGCATGTCGTCTAAAACAAGAGTTTTGTACCTAACTTACCTTACAATGTCCTCCAAAAGTGGCTTAAAAATTTTGTGTCACGGTCAGAAACGATGGTACGAGGAATTCCATGCAACCTGACAACTTCCTTGAAAAACAAATTAGCAACATTAGTAGCATCATCAGTTTTATTGCAAGGAATAAAATAAGCCATTTTGAAAAAACGGTCTACAACAACAAAAATGGAATCTCTTCCTCTTTTGGTTCTTGGAAGGCCTAGAACGAAGCCCATGGAAATGTCTACCCACGGAGCATCGGGAATAGGCAACGGGGTGTATAAACCATGCGATTTGATTCGTGACTTTGCCTTCTTGCAAGTGATGCAACGATCACATTTCCTTAGAACGTCCCGTTTCATTTTGGGCCAATAAAAATGCTCACGCAAAATTGCTAGAGTTTTGGCAACTCCAAAGTGACCCATAAGTCCACCACTATGGGCTTCTTCAATGAGCACATTTCGCCCAGAACTTTGAGGAACACAAAGCATGCCTTCACGAAATAAATAGCCCTCATGCTGAAAGTACTTTTCACAAGCACCATGCGAAGAAGACTCATAAATTTCACCAAAGTCAGCATCAGTTTTGTAGAGATCTTTGATAAATTCAAAACCAAGCAATTTAGAATCCATTAAATTAACAAGTGCATACCTTCGTGACAAGGCGTCGGCTACAACATTTTCCTTACCCCTTTTATACTTGATCACGTACGGAAACGATTCCAAATATTCCACCCACTTGGCATGACGTTTATTGAGCTTTGTTTGTCCTTTTAAATGCTTTAGAGCCTCGTGGTCCAAATGAATTACGAATTCCTTCGGCTATAGATAGTGTTGCCATGTCTCTAGGTGATACGAGTCACAAAGGCCCAACCCAAGTTCAAGAACGTGATGGGCTCAAATTACCACAACGCCCAATAACGAGATCAAAGGCCCGAAAAATGCGTTCCAAACTAAATGGGACCATTCAAGAGCTTGTTAGCAAGGCCTTAGATGCATACACGAAAGAACAAGAAAATCAAGATTCACTTTCTTGTTTTCAAGAAAATCAAGAAACCGAATCTTGGTCCAATTTTGCTGTTTGGAGTGATTTCAAGAATCAAGAAAATCAAGATTTCAAATCTTGGATATCTTGGTCCAAGAAACTGAATCTTGCAGCCAAAACGCATTGGATCTCTGTTACGAGCATCAACGACCCAATTTCGGTAAAAAATGGATCACAAGCCCAAATTCTTGAAGGCGAGGCCCAATAAGCAAATTCCCAGCCCAATCAAGAAATCCATGCATACTTAGTTGAAAATCAGGCCAAAATGTCAAAGGGCCCAATTTGTAAACATTTTATTTGTTAATTTAATTTTTTAGGCTCTAGAGATATTACATGTTAAATTCGGCCCAAAACAGTCCATTTGAGTGTTAGGCCGAAATTCTTTTATTATTTTTATTATTTAGGGTTAATTTTAAGTTTTCCTAATGAGATTATGATTAGTTTGAGGCCTATATAAGTGATGGCCGGCCACCCCTTGTATTCACTACTCAAATACATTAAATTTTCAGATTTGTTAAAGTGCAGAATATTCTTTGAGGTTTTTCTCCAAGAATTCTCTCTTGAGCTTTCTTTAGATGTTTTAATAATCTTTTGACTGTGGGAGCCATCTTCAACCTTCTTCTTGCCATCGATATTCTTTGGAGGGGAGATTAGAGCCGTTTGAAGGGATTTGTGAAGTCTTTCGAGATTTCAAGGATCCTTAGGGCTTTATCTTGTTTTTTTTATTGTTGTTCGTTCTTTTAAGTTTTCTTACTGTTTGCGTTGAATTCTTTTGACTAATCTTTTAATTCCTTCGTTTTTCAGCCATCAAAATCTTCAAGGTCCTATTCGGTGTTCCAATTGGCAGCAAGAAACGTTCATTGTTGTCCCTTTTAATTGATCTTATCGGCTGCACATTCTATTTCCCAATTAAATTCGGTTTGCTGGAAAAGTCGTTTTTGAATCCTATTTTCTTTAGTTTCAGAATTAATTATCTTTGTTCGTTTCTGCCCATTCTCAAAGATCCAGATCTATTTTGCCTGATATTTGACATCAAGAAACGTTCTCATCTCTTCAATTTCAATTGCTCTTGACGTCCGAATTCCCTATTTTCTGTCCAATCAGTTTTGCTGGAATCATAAAGTTAATTTGCTATTTTGTGTTGTTCTTTCAGATTCGGCAGATTGGAACTGAACTTAATTGCTATTCCGTGTTATTGGCTTCCACGAACCCACTGTCTTAAGTGTTTTCGTTTCTTGCTCATATATTGCTATTTTAGGGCTCTAATTTTAAATCTGGAAATTCTGAAAACTGATCTTGCTGTTTCGTTTCAGATCTACTCGTTTAGAGCCTCGTAGGAGTTTTCCTCGTGACTTGGCAACTGGATCTTGGTCTGCGCACAAACCCCTATCATTTGGTGTCAGATTTTCGTCATTTTGGGTGTTCTTGGTTGATTTCTAAACTGATCTCTATTTTTTAAACCACAAACAGCAATTTTACCTAGAAAAAGTTTTCGAAAAAAATTCATTTGAGTGAGTAAACGTTGTCCGATTGATCTGAAATTTTACATACATTTTTGTGGCACTGTAATTGAATATAAAAAAATTAATCCCGCAAAAAAATCAGTCGAAAAAGTCAAAAAATATCAAAAAGATCGAAATCCAATAAAAATTTAAAAAAAGATTCAGCGGGTTGAGCTTGGTGCCCGAACTTTCCAGATCAAAAATTCAATATTTAAGGATATTCCAGATTTAATTTCGTGATTTTTGAAGATCTGGAACACCTCAAATGAAGTTGTGAAGTTACTCTGCAGTTTTTCAGGTTTTTCAGTTTTAGCAATTTTTATTGATTCTTAGCTGTAGGTTTTCATTTGTTTGCTTTTTATTCTCCCTTTAAAATATCTAACACCTTCTTGTTTCTTGTGTTAGTAGGATTTAAACGTGTCCACAATTCTTCCTCGGTGCAACACGAATCAATTGGTGTCTCGTCAGTTTTTGGCATCCTAGTGCAAATTAGGATTCTTTGGTAGTTCGGTTCATCCACTCTCTAATTGGTTGATATAAACTCTCCGGAAGGACTCACAAGACTGAATTCTACCTCATTGAGAATTTAAATTTTCTTTTTGAGTGATTAACGGTGAGGTTTGGTAACTTTTATTTTTGAGTGTTGAGTGTTTATTTTGCAGGTTTTTGAAAATGTCTAAGGCTGGTCAAGGTGATAATGACCATAATGATACATTTATGAAAGTCCAACAACAGTTAGACGGACATGCTGCTGCAATCACGCAAATAAATGCTACGCTTCAAGCATTGAATGCTACTTTGAATGAGGTACGATTGAATCAAGAGCCTCAGTATCGAGATCCAATTAAGGAAGATAGGGATAACCAGCCCCCTAATCATAGGCACGGCCCTCGACGTGTCCCTAGAATGGATGATGATTTTCATGATCGTGGGCAACCATCTTTGGCAAAACCGAAGTTTACAATTCCTCAGTTTCGTGGTAAGAATGATCCAGAAGCTTATTGTGAATGGGATTCTAAGATTGAACTTATGTTTCGATATTATAAATGTCCGGATGATGAAAAGGTAGCATTAGCAACGCTGGAGTTTTCAGATTATGCATTAAGTTGGTGGACTCAACTTGGGGTAAATCGTCATCGGAATTATGAAGGTGAGATTTCGACATGGGATGAGTTGAAACAGATTATGCGTAAAAGGTTTATTGCACCTCACTACTATAGAGAGATTAAAACAAAGCTGAGAAGACTTATTCAAGGTAGTAGGATGGTGGATGAATATTTTAAGGAGATAGAGATGCTCATTCAGAGAGCTAATGTAGAGGAGGATGAAGAAACAACTATGGTTCGATTTATTGATGGTTTGAACAGGTCCATAGCTAATACATTGAGGCTACAAACTTACATTAATTTGGAAGAAGCAGTTCACAAAGCCATTGAGATAGAGCAACAATTAAAGGAACAAAGGTTTGGGTCCTTCTCTACTTCACAATATTACCGAGGTAACAATTCCAATTCTGATTTTAAGAGTTCAAAATCACCTTTTGTTACTAATAAGTCTTCTTTGAGTAACAAGCAATTAGATTGGAAAAAAGGGGCTCCTGTTAAAGCACAAACACCTTCTAAGCAGCCCAATTTAGGTGATTCAAATATGAAGAGGACTCGTGAGATTGAATGTTTTAAGTGCAAAGGGCGCGGTCATTATAGTAGGGAATGCCCTAACATGAGATTACTTCTTCTGAAAGATAATGGTGAGTACACTTCCAACTCTGATAAAACAGATCCAGATATGCCAGAACTTGTGGATGACAGTGATAATGGCGAAGAGTTGGTCGAACCACCAAAAGAAGGGGACTTTGCTGATTTTCAATGCCTTGTAGTTCGCCGAACTCTTAATATCCAGATGAAAGATGATGACAACCAAAGGACTAATATTTTCCATTCTCGGTGTTATATTAAAGGTAACTTATGTTCACTCATTATTGATAGTGGGAGTTGCTCGAATGTAGTGAGTAGCTATTTGGTGGATTATTTAAAGTTGCCTTGTACCAAACACCCTAAGCCATATCACCTTCAGTGGCTTAATGAATGTTTTGAAGTTAAAGTTACAAAACAGTCCTTGGTGACTTTTAAGCTCGAGAATTATGAGGATGAAGTATGGTGTGATGTGGTCCCAATGCATGCGGCACACTTGCTCCTTGGATGGCCTTGGCAATTTGATCGCGATGTTACACACCAAGGTAAACTTAATCGATACTCCCTTGTGTTTAAAGGTAGGAAATTCACTTTTGCTCCTTTAAATCCTACTGATGTATATAAAGATCAATTAAAGATGACGAAATTTTGTGAGGGGGTAAGGGAGAAAGGACAAGTACAAAAGACAGAGAGAAAATAGGCTAGTAGTGGAAAAAGTCAAAATTTTAAAAGCCCAAAGGTGAGTGAATCCACAAGTAGTAAAATGAGCGAAAAAAATCTTTTGGCAACAAAAAAAGATGTGATGAGAGCCCTACTCAATAAACAGCCTTGTATCCTTGTGAGGTTTAGGCAAAATTATTTATCTTTATCTAACGTTAACGAAAATTTGCCTAGTATGTTTCAGTCTCTTTTGCAGGATTACGAGGATATTTTTAGTGAGGCCTCTAAAGGTTTACCACCTTTACGAGGGATAGAACAGCAAATTGACTTAGTACCCAGAGCTTCAATCTCAAATCGACCAGCCTATAGATGCAATCCCGAGGAGACAAAGGAATTGCAAAGGCAAGTTGAGGAGTTACTAGAAAAAGGGTACTTTCGTGAGAGCCTAAGTCCTTGTGCCGTTCCTGTCTGATTGGTACCAAAGAAAGATGGTACGTATCGAATGTGTGTTGATTGCCGTCCAATCAACAAAATAACGGTAAAGGATTGACACCCAATTCCTAGACTTGATGATATGCTTGATGAATTACATGGTTCAGTTATATTTACTAAAATTGATTTAAAAAAGCAGTTATCATCAAATTCGAATGAGGGAAGGGGATGAATGGAAAACAGCCTTTAAAACAAAATTTGGATTGTATGAATAGTTGGTTATGCCTTTCGGCCTTACTAATGCACCTAGTACATTTATGAGATTAATGAATCATGTTTTAAGGCTTCACTTGGGTAAATTTGTAGTAGTTTATTTTGATGATATTTTAATTTACTCCAAGTCATTAGATGATCATGTTTTCCATGTTAGAACCGTTTTGGATATTCTGCGAGCTGAAAAATTATTTGCCAACCTTGATAAATGCACATTCTGTTGTGATAAACTAATATTCTTAGGTTTCATAGTTAGTGCACAAGGTATTCATGTCGATGAGGACAAAGTCAAGGCAATCAAGGAGTGGCCGACTCCTAAATCGGTAACTGAGGTGAGATCTTTCCATGGTTTAGCTAATTTTTATAGACGATTTGTGAAAGATTTCTCTACTATTGCTGCCCCATTAACAGAGGTTATAAAGAAATTAGTGGGTTTCAAATGGGGTGAAACCCAAGAAAAGGCTTTTCAGACCCTAAAACCTAAGTTACGTCCTGCTCCTCTTCTTAAATTACCTGATTTTTCTAATACTTTTGAACTTGAGTGTGATGCTTCAGGAATTGGAATTGGCGCCATTTTAATGCAAGATAAGCAACCTATTGCTTATTTTAGTGAGAAATTGAATGGTGCACAATTAAACTACTCGACTTATGATAAAGAACTATTGGCATTGGTTCGTGCACTCCAAGTATGGCAACATTACTTGCTGCCTAATGAATTTGTCATACATACAGATCATGAATCCCTTAAATGGTTAAAGGGACAAGGTAAGTTGAGTAAACGGCATGCCCGATGGGTAGAATTGATTGAAACATTCCCTTATGTGATAAAATATAAAACAGGTAAAGATAATGTAGTTGCCGATGCTTTGTCTAGACGATATGCTTTAATAACTACAATGAATGCTAATGTCTTAGGGTTTGAACATATTAAGGAGTTATATGATGATGATGCTGATTTTGGCCATATCTATAAGAATTGTGGACATACTGCTTTTGAAAAGCTTTATCTTGTAGATGGCTTTCCTTTTCGAATAAACAGGTTGTGTATACCAAAGTGTTCCATGAGAGACTTATTAATTCATGAAGCCCATAGTGGAGGTTTAATGGGACATTTTGGAGTGGCCAAAACACTAGATATCTTGTAAGAACACTTCCATTGGCCACATATGAAGAAGGATGTTGAAAAGGTATGTTCCAAGTGCATTACATGCAAACAAGCAAAATCTAAGGTAATGCCTCATGGCCTTTACACTCCTTTACCGATTCCTACTTCACCTTGGGTAGATTTATCCATGGATTTTGTTTTAGGTTTGCCTCGAACTAAGAAAGGAAGAGATAGTATATTTGTTGTTATTGACAGGTTTTCAAAGATGGCACATTTTATTTCTTGTCACAAAACAGATGATGCTACACATGTGGCAGACTTATTCTTTAAAGAGGTGGTAAGACTTCATGGCATCCCTAAAACAATTGTTTCCGATAGAGATGTCAAATTCCTTAGCCACTTTTGGAAGGTATTATGGGGTAAGCTTGGTACTAAATTACTTTATTGATGTGCGCATGCTTACACCAACAAAGCAAACTGATCCGGAGATCTTACCATTGGGACCTATTACCCGATCTAAAGCAAAGAAATTCAGGGAAGCCTTGTTCCTTATTTGTGCTACGATTCCAGATTTATTCGATCATGTTCATGCCTTAGAACATAGGCTTTATAACATGTTGCATGCTGATATGTGACGTATTTAGGTTCTACTACGTATTATATGTGTTTATGTTGGTACATATTAAGTTAAATATGTTTTGGTATTGATTTAATGTTGTTTGTGTTTTAATGAATAAGATTGCATTATATTTACAGCTTGTTAATAAGTTTTCAATAAGTTTGCATTACTTTAATGCATGTTTGTTTTGTTTACCATAAGGAAAAGTAATGGACAGCAGCTTAAGACCTCATTTCTAGCTCGGTTGAAGCTCAAATATGTGCATGTAGCTCATCTCAGCTCGAAATAGTTCTGAAAGATTATTTCCAGCTCATTTCAGCTCAGTACATTTCTAGCTAGCTCAAACTCAGCTCCACCAGCTCAACTCCAGCTGACGAGTCCAGAAGCAGCTGAAACGTGTCCTACGTAATGGCAAGTGTCCTATGCATTTGTGGCAGCCCATGTGGCATCCAAACATGTGAGGAGCATATGACCGCTTGTGCACAAGAGTGTGTGTGTGCATGTGTAGCCGATTATACAAGGATAAGAACAAGGGAGGTTGTCGTTTGAAATTTAAATGTATGGCTGCTATTAAAATGACACCAAAAGGAGTTATAACTTCTTATTTTAAACCTTTTGATTACAGCCACGAATTTCCATTCAAACACCCTTCTTTGTACTTATAAATACATATTAGAAATGATGTATTGGATAGATGATTTATGAAAACAATTACGTTTAAGAATTTCTCTCAATTTTGGTTCTTCATTGAACTTTCCTTGGCATTTCAGACTTAGTTTGTTGTGTCAAATTTTCTTGATACTTCGGGTTCCTAGATCGCTATCTAGAGGGTCCAAGTCCTTTTGACGTTGAACAGATTCGATTCGGGTTTGCTCAGTAGATTGTGCAGGTTCTTTCGAGTTTAACGTTATTCTAACCCAACGATTACTTTTGCCATTGTTGAACACTCAAGTTGCTGCCTAGGCCGTTTCATGAAGCGTTCGACTTCACCGATTGAATTTCTTTTTGTTTTTAAACTCCAACAACTTCATTTTCCTTCCATTTTTGTTCTTTCTTTTATACCCATATTTAACCATGATTATTTCTTAATTCCTTGTTGTTTTCTTGTTACAGGAACGTGCTTACAACATTCCTAGATCCGTAACATACGAAGATAGTCTGTTTCGTTAGGCTACATCGTATCAAGTGGTAATCAGAGCCAAGTTGGATTTTAGCACATTCTGCACCAAAAGAAAACAAACAAACAAAATAAAAATTATATATTTATCAAAGTAAAAAAAAGCAAAAAATATATATATATATCAATTTCGAAAATTCAAAAAAAAACAAAAAAAAAACAACAAAAAGAGAAAGAAAAATCAGATTTAAAAAAAAAAAGAGAGGAAGAATTGAAATTCATCAAGTTTGGGAAAGAAAAAGTGTGTTTTGTTATGATGTTGAATAATGTTTAGTTTTGTACCCTGTAATTGCGAAGTGCTTGGATATCAACCGAAACGAACTATTCTTATTTGTTCGGTGCTAGGAACGTTGTAAAGCACTTCTTTGCAGTAAGAAACTAAATTTTTTTTAAATTCCAACCTTTCCCTTTGTTTATTTTATTTTCTTATCCTTTTCCTTTGTTTATTTTTTTTTTCTTCTCTCTAGCCGTGTGTTTCCCTTATAGCCAACACAATTATAATAGGTTCTGAAATGTTGGATTAGTCCTTTAAAGAACTAAAAGAAACGAGAAATTGTGAGGGAAAAAGGCATTGAGCGTTGTGAGAACAGAAGGGGAGACAAAAAGAGTCATTCAAGCATTCTCCCGAGTGAAACACGAGCGCTGAGTGCTATTTCTGAGTGCACAGTTTTTTTGGAGTGAAAATTGAGAGGTTTTGAGAGTGTGCTGTGAGGACTTTTACTTTTGTTTTACTTAACTCATTATCTGTATTCTTGTGTGTTGCTTTAGATGACAGGATCAGAAGATCGTAGTCGTGGTGGAGATCAACCACCAGATTTGCAAATGCAAGCTATTACTCGCACCTTGCAACGTCTATTAGAAAATGCATTAGAGTCTATACACTCTCGTTTGGACAAGATTGAAGGGGGTGGTTCACAATCTGTCCATAATGAACATAATGATGAAAATGACATTGAACATTCACCAAGGGTGAATCAACGACCAGGACGCACAGTTGACGATAATATTTCTAACATTAAAGTTGCCATACCTTCTTTTCAGGGACGTTCAGATCCAGATGCTTATCTGACATGGGAAAGCAAGGTTGAGCACGTTTTTGAGTGTTATAACTACTCAGAACAGAAGAAAGTTCGACTAGCAGCTATGGAGTTTGTTGACTATGCGCTGGTATGGTGGGACCAATTACTGATTAGTAGACGACGTACAGGTGAAGGTCTAGTGAGAACATGGGAAGATATGAAGCGTATCATGTGGAGACGATTTGTTCCTTCTCACTATCATCGAGATTTATTTCAGAAATTACAAACCTTGAAACAAGGCAACAAGAGCGTTGAGGACTATTTCAAAGAGATGGAGATGTCCATGATGTGTGCAAACATAGTTGAGGACCGTGAGGCGACTATGGCTCGATTTTTGGCAGGTTTAAATTCTGAAATAGCAAACATTGTTGAAATGCAACATTATGTTGAGTTGGATGACATGGTGCATATGGCGATCAAAGTTGAGCGACAACAACGTAGAAAAGCTTCTACTCGAGGTAATACTCCATTTAAATCTTTTACGAATCCTTTATATACCCCTAACAATGCCAGGAAACAAGCACTACAACCGCCATTACGGATTCGAGAACCAGGCGAATCCAGCAAACTAAAGCCTCCCATTACTGATAATGGACGTGGCAAACAACCAATGGTTGCACCAGAACGATCAAGAGATATTCAGTGCTTTAAGTGCCTTGGTAGAGGACATGTTGCTAGCCAGTGTCCTAATCAGAGGGTTATGTTGATGCGAGAAGATGGAGAGATCGAGTCAGATTCTGAGGAAGATGTAAATGAACTCCCGACTAAAGAAGATGAAGAGAATGACCTAGAAGTTGCTGAATCTGGTCAAGTTATGGAGATCATGGTTGTCAAACGTAGTTTGAATGTGCAACAGGTGCAAGACGAGCAACAACGTGAGACTATCTTTCACACGCGATGTAAGGTTCAAGATAAGGTATGTGTTGTGATTATTGATAGCGGTAGTTGTACTAATGTTGCTAGTTCAGTGATGGTTGACAGATTAGGTCTTAAGACGACAAAGCATCCAAATCCGTACAAGTTGCAGTGGTTGAATGATGGTGGAGAACTTAAAGTGACGAAACAAGTGGTTGTACCGTTTTCAATTGGAAACTACAAGGACGAGGTCCTTTGTGATGTTGTGTCGATGGATGCTACTCACCTTCTTTTGGGGCGTCCTTGGCAGTATGACAAGAGGGCAATGCATGATGGTTTTACAAATCGATACTCTTTTATGCATGCAGGTAAGAAGATTACTTTGGCTCCTTTGACACCGAGTCAAGTAATTGAAGATCAAACAAGCTTGAAAAAGAGTAAGGAAGTTGCAAAGGAGAAGAAAAAGATGAGCGTATATGCAAGCAGTCGAGAAATCAGGAAATGTCTTTCCTCTCACCAATCCTTGTTTATTTTAATGTTTAAAGATCATTGTTTATTGGCTGAGTTTCCTGCTAATTTGCCTGCATCGATTGTGTCCTTTTTTGCAGGAGTTTGAGGATGTGTTTCCGCAAGAAACACCGAAGGGATTACCGTCTCTTCGTGGCATTGAGCACCAGATTGATTTCATTCCAGGTGCAACCATTCCAAATCGACCAGCTTATCGTACTAACCCTGAAGAGACGAAAGAGCTTCAAAGGCAAGTTGCAGAATTGATGGACAAGGGGTATATTCGAGAAAGTCTGAGTCCATGTGCTGTTCCGGTGTTGTTAGTACCGAAGAAAGATGGGTCTTGGAGGATGTGCGTAGATTGTAGAGCTGTGAATCAAATTACAATTAAGTATCGTCATCCTATCCCTAGACTTGATGACATGTTGGACGAGCTTTGCGGAGCCGTCATCTTCTCCAAAATTGACTTGAAGAGTGGATATCATTAGATTCGCATGCGAGAAGGCGACGAATGGAAGACAGCCTTCAAAACAAAGCTAGGTTTGTATGAATGGTTAGTGATGCCTTTTAGTTTAAGTAATGCACCTAGTACTTTTATGCGACTAATGAATCATGTTCTGCGATCTTTTATTGGAAAGTTTTGTGTTGTGTACTTTGATGATATTTTAGTTTATAGCAAGACTTTGCAGGATCATGTAGAACATCTGAGAGCTGTATTGCAGACTTTGAGAGAAGAAAGATTGTATGGTAACATAGAGAAATGTGTGTTTTGTACTGACAGACTTACATTTCTTGGTTACATTGTGAGTGCACAGGGTGTTGAAGTTGATCAAGAGAAAATAAAGGCAATTCAGGAATGGCCACGACCTACATCGATTACTCAAGTTAGATCATTTCATGGTTTAGCTAGTTTTTATCGACGGTTTGTTCCTAACTTTAGTTCTATTACCGCACCCTTAACCGGGATTATTAAGAAGAATTCCAGCTTCTTGTGGGGTAAAGAACAAGAAGATGCCTTTCTAAAAATTAAGGATTGTTTGACAAAAGCACCAGTGTTAGCCTTACCTGACTTTGATAAAACTTTTGAAATTGAATGTGATGCTTCTGGAGTTGGTATAGGCGCAGTTTTAATACAGGAAAAGAGGCCCGTTGCATATTTTAGTGAGAAACTGAGTGGAGCAACATTGAATTATCCGGTTTATGATAAAGAGATGTATGCACTGATTCGGGCATTGGAGACATGGCAACATTACTTGTTGCCTAAGGAGTTTGTGATCCACACTGACCACGAGGCTTTACGATATATCACAGGTCAGCGTAAATTGAACAAACGACATGCTAAATGGGTTGAATTTTTAGAATCTTTTCCTTATGTCATTCGATACAAAAAAGGGAAAGATAATGTCGTTGCTGATGCATTATCACGCAGATATGCACTATTGAGTTATCTTGATTCACATTTGATTGGATTTGCATATATTCGAGAGTTATACTCTGATGATCATGATTTTTGCGATAAGTATAGTGCTTGTGAGAAAGGTGCAGATGGAAAATTCTACAGGCATGATGGATATCTTTTCAAGGAAAACAGAATATGCATTCCACAGGGTTCAATGCGTGATATACTGATCCGTGAAGCACATGAAGGTGGATTGATGGGTCATTTTGGGGTCACTAAAACGTTACACACCTTAAAAGAGCATCTTTTCTGGCCTAAGATGCGCCGGGATGTTGAACGCTACTGTGAACGTTGTGTGACATGTAAGAAAGCAAAATCGAAGGTTTCACCACATGGTATGTACTTACCTTTACCTATACCTGAATCCCCTTGGACTGATATTTCAATGGACTTTATTTTGGGATTACCTCGAACTAGAACAGGTCGGGATAGTATATTTGTTGTGGTTGATAGGTTCTCAAAGATGGCACATTTCATTTCATGCCATAAGACTGATGATGCTGTTAATGTGGCTAACTTGTTCTTCAAAGATGTTGTACGATTACATGGTATTCCTAGGTCGATTGTTTCTGACAGGGATGTGAAATTTTTGAGTCATTTCTGGAGGACTCTTTGGAGCAAACTAGGTACGAAACTTATGTTTTCTACTACTTGTCATCCCCAGACTGATGGGCAAACCGAGGTTGTTAACAGAGTTTTATCGACTTTACTTTGTTCCATCATTAAAAAGAACATCAAAACTTGGGAAGATTGTTTGCCACACGTTGAATTCGCTTATAACCATGCTGTTCATTCTGCTACTAAGATGTCCCCTTTTGAGGTTGTTTATGGCTTTAACCCTATTACGCCTCTAGATATGTTGCCGTTGCCACAGGAACAGATGATGAACAGGAATGGTAAAGCAAAAGCAGAATACGTGAAGAAATTGCATCAACAGGTTAAGGAAAACCTCGAACGAAGGACTCAACAGTATACAAAACAAGCAAACAAGGGCAGAAAGCGAGTCACCTTCGATGTGGGAGATTGGGTTTGGGTTCATTTCCGAAAGGAACGATTTCCAGCCCAGAGGCGGTCCAAGCTGTTACCGCGTGGTGATGGTCCTTTTCAGGTGTTGGAGAAAGTGAATGACAACGCCTACAAGTTAGACTTGCCGGGAGAATACAATGTGAGTGCCACATTTAATGTTTCTGATTTAACCCCTTATGATGATTCTACAGATTTGAGGTCAAATCCTTTTCCAGAAGGGGGGGATGATGTGCGCACGCTTACACCAACAAAGCAAACTGATCCGGAGATCTTACCATTGGGACCTATTACCCGATCTAAAGCAAAGAAATTCAGGGAAGCCTTGTTCCTTATTTGTGCTACGATTCCAGATTTATTCGATCATGTTCATGCCTTAGAACATAGGCTTTATAACATGTTGCATGCTGATATGTGACGTATTTAGGTTCTACTACGTATTATATGTGTTTATGTAGGTACATATTAAGTTAAATATGTTTTGGTATTGATTTAATGTTGTTTGTGTTTTAATGAATAAGATTGCATTATATTTACAGCTTGTTAATAAGTTTTCAATAAGTTTGCATTACTTTAATGCATGTTTGTTTTGTTTACCATAAGGAAAAGTAATGGACAGCAGCTTAAGACCTCATTTCTAGCTCGGTTGAAGCTCAAATATGTGCATGTAGCTCATCTCAGCTCGAAATAGTTCTGAAAGATTATTTCCAGCTCATTTCAGCTCAGTACATTTCTAGCTAGCTCAAACTCAGCTCCACCAGCTCAACTCCAGCTGACGAGTCCAGAAGCAGCTGAAACGTGTCCTACGTAATGGCAAGTGTCCTATGCATTTGTGGCAGCCCATGTGGCATCCAAACATGTGAGGAGCACATGACCGCTTGTGCACAAGAGTGTGTGTGTGCATGTGTAGCCGATTATACAAGGATAAGAACAAGGGAGGTTGTCGTTTGAAATTTAAATGTATGGCTGCTATTAAAATGACACCAAAAGGAGTTATAACTTCTTATTTTAAACCTTTTGATTACAGCCACGAATTTCCATTCAAACACCCTTCTTTGTACTTATAAATACATATTAGAAATGATGTATTGGATAGATGATTTATGAAAACAATTACGTTTGAGAATTTCTCTCAATTTTGGTTCTTCATTGAACTTTCCTTGGCATTTCAGACTTAGTTTGTTGTGTCAAATTTTCTTGATACTTCGGGTTCCTAGATCGCTATCTAGAGGGTCCAAGTCCTTTTGACGTTGAACAGATTCGATTCGGGTTTGCTCAGTAGATTGTGCAGGTTCTTTCGAGTTTAACGTTATTCTAACCCAACGATTACTTTTGCCATTGTTGAACACTCAAGTTGCTGCCTAGGCCGTTTCATGAAGCGTTCGACTTCACCGATTGAATTTCTTTTTGTTTTTAAACTCCAACAACTTCATTTTCCTTCCATTTTCGTTCTTTCTTTTATACCCATATTTAACCATGATTATTTCTTAATTCCTTGTTGTTTTCTTGTTACAGGAACGTGCTTACAACATTCCTAGATCCGTAACATACGAAGATAGTCTGTTTCGTTAGGCTACATCGTATCATTTATTCTACTACATGTCCCCCCCAAGCTGATGGCCAAACTGAAGTAGTTAATCAGATCTTAGGGACTTTATTACGATCTGTTGTGGGAAAGAACATTAGAAATTGGGAAGAATGCTACCATTTGTTGAATTTGCATATAATAGATCTATTCATTCTACAACTGGTTATTCTCCATTTGAACTTGTTTATGGTTTTAACCCACTAACAGTACTTGATCTTGCACCACTACCTCTTGAACAAATTACTAATTTAGATGGCGAACAAAAAGTTGAGTTGGTGAAATCCTTACATGAGAAGGCTAGGCAACGAATAGCCAAAACAAATGATGCCAACACCAACAAAGCAAAAAAGGGGCGCAAACGGGTTGTACTAGAACCCGGAGATTGGGTTTGGGTCCATTTGAAGAAAGAACGATTTCCTACTAAAAGAAAGACCAAGTTGGACCCAAGGGGCGATGGGCCTTTTCAAGTACTCGAGCGGATCATCGACAATGCCTATAAAATTGATCTACCTGGTGAGTACAACATACGCTCTACTTTTAATGTGGCTGACTTGTCCCCATTTGATTTTTCAGATTTCAGGACGAATCTTTTTAAGGAAGGCGGAATGATACGAGTCACAAAGGCACAACCCAAGTTCAAGAACGTGATGGGCTCAAATTACCACAACTCCCAATAACGAGATCAAAGGCCCGACAAATGCATTCCAAACTAAATGGGACCATTCAAGAGTTTGTTAGCAAGGCCTTAGATGCATACACGAAAGAACAAGAAAATCAAGATTCACTTTCTTGTTTTCAAGAAAATCAAGAAACCGAATCTTGGTCCAATTTTGCTGTTTGGAGCGATTTCAAGAATCAAGAAAATCAAGATTTCAAATCTTGGAAATCTTGGTCCAAGAAACCGAATCTTGCAGCCAAAACGCATTGGATCTCCGTTATGAGCATCAACGACCCAATTTTGGTAAAAAATGGATCACAAGCCCAAATTCTTGAAGGCGAGGCCCAATAAGCAAATTCCCAGCCCATTCAAGAAATCCATACATACTTAGTTGAAAATCAGGCCAAAATGTCAAAGGGCCCAATTTGTAAACATTTTATTTGTTAATTTAATTTTTTAGGCTCTAGAGATATTACATGTTAAATTCGGCCCAAAACAGCCCATTTGAGTGTTAGGCCGAAATTCTTTTATTATTTTTATTATTTAGGGTTAATTTTAAGTTTTCCTAATGAGATTAGGATTAGTTTGAGGCCTATATAAGTGATGGCCGGCCACCCATTGTATTCACTACTCAAATACATTAAATTTTCAGATTTATTAAAGTGCAGAATTTTCTTTGAGGTTTTTCTCTAAGAATTCTCTCTTGAGCTTTCTTTAGAAGTTGTTTTAACAATCTTTTGATTGTGGGAGCCATCTTCAACCTTCTTCTTGCCATCGATATTCTTTGGAGGGGAGATTAGAGCCGTTTGAAGGGACTTGTAAAGTCTTTCAGGATTTCAAGGATCCTTAGGACTTTATCTCGTTTTTTTTTATTGCTGTTCGTTCTTTTAAGTTTTCTTGTTGTTTGCGTTGAATTCTTTTGACTAATCTTTTAATTCCTTTGTTTTTCAGCCATCAAAATCTTCAAGGTCCTATTCGGTGTTCCTATTGGCAGCAAGAAACGTTCATTGTTGTCCCTTTTAATTGATCTTATCGGCTGTACATTCTATTTCCCAATTAAATTCGGTTTGCTAGAAAAGTCGTTCTTGAATCCTATTTTCTTTAGTTTCAGAATTAATTATCTTTGTTCGTTTCCGCCCATTCTCAAAGATCCAGATCTATTTTGCCTGATATTTGACATCAAGAAACGTTCTCATCTCTTCAATTTCAGTTGCTCTTGACGTCCCAATTCCCTATTTTCTGTCCAATCGGTTTTGCTGGAATCATAAAGTTAATTTGTTGTTTTGTGTTATTCTTTCAGATTCGGCAGATTGGAACTAAACTTAATTGCTATTCCGTGTTATTGGCTTCCCCGAACCCACTGTCTTAAGTGTTTTCGTTTCTTCCTGATGTCTTCCTGTTTTAGGGCTCTAAATTTAAATATGGAAATTTTGAAAACTGATATTGTTGTTTCGTTTTAGATCTACTCGTTTAGAGCCTCGTAGGAGTTTTCCTCGTGACTTGGCAACTCGATCTTGGTCCGCGCGCAAACCCCTATCACTAGGGCTCAAATCAACCCATACAATTCCTTGTCATACGTTGGGTAGTTCAACGTAGCCCCATTGAGCTTCTCGCTAAAATATGCAACAGGTCATCCGTCTTGCATCAACGCAGCGCCAATGCCGATACCTGAAGCATCACACTCTATCTCGAATGTCTTGTTAAAATTAGGTAAAGACAACAATGGTGCATCAGTTAGACATTATTTAAGCTTATTAAAAGAGTTCTCTTGTTCATCAGTCCAAACAAAAGGAGAGTTTTTCTTAATTATACCTGTCAAGGGGGCAGCTACAGAACTAAAATTAGGCACAAACCTTCGGTAGAAGCTTGCCAACCCGTGAAAACTCCTCACTTGGCTGATGTTTGTTGGACGCGACCATTCATTGATCGCCTGGACCTTTTCTTGGTCAACTTCTAAACCATGAGCACTTACCACAAAGCCTAAAAAGACAACTTCATTAGTGCAAAAAGAACATTTCTTTAAATTGGCATAAAGTACCTCTTTTCGCAACACTTCAAGCACCGCACGTAGGTGTTGAATATGATCTTCCAAACTTTTGCTATAGATTAAAATGTCATCGAAATACACAACACAGAATTTCCCAATGAACAAACGTAAAACATAATTCATGAGACGCATGAAAGTACTAGGAGCGTTGGTAAGTCCGAATGGTATTACCAACCATTCATACAAACCGTACTTAGTCTTGAACGAGGTTTTCCATTCGTCTCCCTCCCGCATACAGATTTGATGATAGCCACTTTTTAAGTCGATCTTCGAAAATAGTTAGGCTCCGCTAAGTTCATCAAGCATGTCGTCGAGGCGGGGAATAGGATGGCGATATTTTACGGTGATTTTGTTGATGGCACGACAGTCGATGCACATTCACCATGATCCGTCCTTCTTAGTAACTAATAATACCAGAACCGCGCACGGGCTTAAACTTTCACGTATGTAACCCTTTTCCAGCAACTCAGCCACTTGGCTTTCCAACTCCTTCGTTTCCTCGGGGTTACTCCAATAAGCTGGTCTATTGGGAATCGCAGCACCAGGTAGGAAATCGATTTGATGCTCGATGCCTCGAATGGGAGGCAGTCCATTTGGCACTTCTTCGGGAAATACATCTCTAAATTCCTGCAATAAAAAGGCAATAGAAGTAGGCAAAGTATTATCAATTTCGTTAGTTTCCAATAAACACTCTTTGTACATAAGTACAAAAATGGGTTGCCTCGCCAACATCAATTTTCGAATCTCTCTTTTTCTGGCAAAAACACTTGTTTTTTCATTTTCACACTCTTTTTCTTTTTCTTTTGTCACTCTTATTTTTATGTCACTCTCATCATTTTTTTTCTTTCTTTTTCTTTTCACTCTTTTTGTTTTTCTCTTTTTCTTTTTCTCGCTCGATAGATTGCTTCATTTTGAGTTGGTCTTCATGCACTTGTTGCGGTGTGAGAGGAGCTAGTGTAACATTCCTTCCAAGATGCTTAAATGAATATAGGTTCGTGTAGCCATCATGGACTACCTACCGATCAAATTGCCAAGGACGCCCCATTAGCAAGTGTCCCGCGTGCATCGGTACAATGTCGCAAGTCACCTCATCTTGATACTTGCCTATGGAAAATGCCACTTGTGCTTGCTTCGTCACCTTAAGTTCACCTCCATCATTTAGCCATTGAAGCTTGTAAGGATTTGGATGCTTCGTGGTGACTAAACCAAGTCTTTCAACAAGCAACGAACTTGTGACATTGGTACAACTCCCGCCGTCAATAATCAAACTACACACCTTGCCTTGAACATGGCAACGGGTGTGAAAGATGTTAACTCGTTGTTGTTCCTCCTCGGCTACTTGGATATTCAAGATTCTTTTTACAACGAGTAATTCTCCTTCAACAGGTAGCTCAAGCTCTTCATCTTCCTCCTTGGGAATTTCAGGATCCCCCTCTTGTTCATCTTCGGACTCAATTTCGCCATTTGAACAAACCACTATCACTCGTCGATTAGGGCATTGACTCGTGATGTGGCCTCTTCCTTGACACTTGAAACACTTGATATCGCGAGAATGATTCGAAACAGCCTCGTTTTTATTTTTGCTAGCTTCGCCACTTGGTTGGTTGGGTTTAGCAGCAACAAAACGCTCCTTAGGCCGATTGGGAGCTTTGCTTGTCCCTTGAGCCCACTTGTTGGTAGAAGCCGCTGGATATGTCCGAGTGGGTCCTTTCCGTTTCAATTGTTTTTCAACTTTTATTGCCATATGCACCATGTCCATAACTTCAACGTAGTGTTGAAGCTCAATGATATTGGCAATATCCCGATACTGGCAATATCCCGATTTAGGCCGGCTAGAAATCTCGCCATTGTTGCTTCACGATCCTCCTCCACGTCGGCTCTTATCATAGCGATTTCCATTTCTTTATAGTAATCTTCGACGCTTTGGTTGCTTTGCGTGAGATTTTGCAATCGTTGGTACAACTCCCGATGGTAATAGGAGGGAACAAAATGCTTATGCATAATAGCCTTCATTTCGGCCCAAGTAGAGATAGGTCTCTCCCCATTCCTCTTTCGTCTAGTCACCAATTGATCCCACCACACGATCGCATAATCTGAGAATTCAATGGCGGCGAGCTTGACCTTTTTATTTTCTGAATAGTTATGGCACTCGAAGACGAGTTCCATTTTCTTTTCCCATTCTAGGTATGATTCGGGATCATTCTTTCCTTGAAACGGCAGAATAGACATCTTGATATTTTTAAGATTGTCATCAGGACGATCTCGATTCCTTGGAACCCGATTTCGTTGGACTCGTTGAGGGTTGCTTTGATCAAACAAGGGATCATTTTCGGATTCACCAACCTCATCAAAATTGTTAATTGGCCGCTCTCGTTCTTGGCTTGCAGCTTCCGGAGTCGCTTCGGATTGCCCTCGAATTTCAACTCGATATAAGCGGTCTTCGATTGGTTCAAGCTTGCGATCAAACAATCGCTCCATTTCTTGCATAATGGCTTGTAAAGTGAGATCCGACACTCCACCTCCAACGTTTCTTATGGGACGAAACCCACCTACCTCATTTGGATTCCTTTCCGGACTCCGTGACATTTTAAAATTCTTTTAAAAAAAAACTCACAACAAGAACTCACCAATCACTCACAAAGAATTATCACTCACTTCAGCTTTTACTTCCCTTGGATAGTCTCACCAATCTCTCTTGCCTTTTACCACTCAGTTTTTGCCTCTCGAAATTCTCCACAAACTAAGTTGACAAATCAAAATCGTTTGGGGTCGGCTTACAAAATGGATGTGGCTTGGTTGGGAAATATTGTTGGAATTGGGTAGGCTAACAACAAGGAAAATAGAAATGATAAGTGTGGCTGTATAGATGTTGTCCTTCGGGCAACAAACAATACTTCTACAATCCAACTATGAACTTTTCTTTTCTTTTCTTTTTTTTTAATTTCGAAATTTTTTATACATTAAGCTGAATACAATTGAAATATTTGAACACAAAATAACTTTTTTATTTTTTTGAATTTTTTTTACAATATCGTAATACCGATTACAACGAGTCTTACTCTAATTCAGCTAGCTTTGATACCAACTTGATACGCACTCGCCTCGAAGAAGAATTGAGTCGTAATAATTTTGCTCGATCATGAATTAAGAGTAAATTGAAGGCCTTTCAAGATAGGTTAGAAGAAAAGGATTATTTAGGCTCAAAAGGAATTTGATGGCTTAGGAAACGAATCAGAAAACAATGGATGCAATTTGGGCTAAGGATTCAAAAGCCGAACTAACACAATAGAAGTGTGTTAACCCGTAACTTATGAGAATGCTTAGGTTGGTAAGGTGTTTGATGGAAGGGTAGAACAAGTGAATAGAAACTTCGACCCCCTATCAAAGATGATAGGAACCTCAGTATGAAATGAACGCCACACTTTTGGTTTTAAAGTGATAAGTTCGGGTAGAAGCAAAGACAAGTTTGATGCCACAAAGATGTTTGATAAGTCTCACAAGTCTTTAGAGAATAACGAGAGTTGAAACAAACTCACAATTTAGCAAAGTTATAAAATTGTTCATTAACCTGAAAATGTGAATTACATGGTCTATTTATAGGCTGAACTAAGGCAGCCGAATAGCCTATTTAATCAGATTCTTATGCCTTAAGTTTCTTTAGGAAACTTCCTAGAAATTTCCTAGATACATTCATGAGCAAAAATCTGAATATTAGCCTTCTAGAAGAGATGATTCGGCTGGCCCTTTAATGGTGAAAATTCACATTCAACTAATACTTTTAAAGAGCTTAATTGCTGCTTTGGAAAAGGGAAATGGATAGCTTGAAAAGATATGCTTCTTTGACTGAATATGAGCAGCCACCAAGTTAATTAGCTGCTGGAATTTATGAGGCAACTTTTGGCCATTGCTCTCCACGAAATTGACCCTTGGAGAAGCTCAAAATAGCAGCTGGAAGTCCATTGAGTTGCACAAAAAGTCAACTGAAAGCACAAGACAGCTGCACTTTAAATGCCGTCCATGCATGTGCTCAAATACATGCTCCTTCTTTATTAGCTTCCTTTTCCCTTAAGCTAGCTGATTCATCTGAAAAAAATACCAAATAAATGCGGTTAAGACATGTTTAATACTCATGAAATCAGCAGCTGGACATATTAAAATTTTGCACATTAATTCAGCTAAGACAAATTAATTAGCAGCCACTAATAAATTTGTCTTAATATAGACACATTAACATTTTGTAATTAAATTACACATATTTAATTTATGACTTAACAAAGACATATTAAAGACATGTACTAATATAAGACACATTTAATAAGCTAAATTAAAATGTCTAGATTAAAACACATTAATTTAATTAAACGATTTGAGCTGATTTAAACTAACACAACTAATTTAATTTATTCAAAATAAATGCAATCAGCTCATTGAGCTAGCTAAGTGCCGAATTGAGCCGAATTGAGCTGACACGAGCTAAAATCAGCTCGTAGAAATGATACGGCCACGCCTCAAGTCCTACCTAGCTCAAGCAAGGAGCCTTTGGAGCTGCCTCAAGGTCCTATCACCCGATCACGAGCCAAATAATTCAAGGAGGCTGTTTCGGCTTTAGTAGATAAAGTTTGGGGTGAGACTCTAGTTGGACGCATTGACGAAGCTTGGGTCAATTCTAAGAGCTCTCCGTGCAACTTGTTGCAAGCTGAATTAAGCTCCACTTCAGCTCATTGAACTCGAACCAGCTCAAAATTAGCTCAATATAATTTAGTCATTAATATAGTAGCTGAAATAATTAATTGAATTAGTTAAATTAGTTCTTTCAGCTTAATTAGTTTTTTTCGTTATTTAATTGGTCTTAAATCTGGACAAATTTAATTATGCATGTTAATTGAGTTATTATTACATGTTATTAATTTTGTCTTAATTTATACAGCTTATAAATATGTTTTAAGCTTGTTTTTAGTGTGCCAACTTTATTACTTGTTTTAATTATGTCCTAAGGTTGCCGAATTTAATGTGCAGCATTTTAGTGTTAATTTAATGTGTCTAAACATGTATTTGATTTATTTGATGAATTTTGTTGTAGGTACATCACCCATGAACGTCCTTGGTGCATGAAAGGTATTAAAAGTAGGTTCATGAAGGGGACGGCACATGCATGAATGGGAAAATGAAGTGGGCTGCTGTTTGGAGTTTCCTAAGTGACCATTCAGCCGAAATTATTGCTTACACATTGCTGGATACATCATGGCTGTTCGGTTCAAGGTGTTCATATTCAAAGACTCTTCAAAACTTGGTTTTCACACTCAAAGTGACTACTCAACATCTCCTTAATTGTTGGTAATTTTTCAGCAATAGTTGCCAATTAAATGAGCTCCTTTAAGCCCATCAACCAAATGTAGCTGCTGCCATTTATTCACTCAAGCTCCAAGTTCAATTGTCCATCTAGAAGGTGACCATTGGAGCTCCAAGTTCAGCCGAATTTAGCTAGTCCATTTAAGTAATTCATTTGCTTAATTTTTAAGGAATGTAAGTGACCATTCGGCTAGCCTAGGTGATTATTATAAATAGCTGAATTTTCATTTTGTAAAGGACTTTTGACATTTTAATTATCGAATTGCTGCCAAATTTGTGAGGCATTTTCTCTCAAATTTTGTTCGAGACCTGAAAGACTTATCTAGCTTCTAGTGGCGTCTTCCCGAGTCTTATTCGAAACTTATCACTCCTAAACCCGAGGTGGCATTCAACCCCAAAATTCCTTTGGTTCATACTTCCCTAAGTATCGGGTCAAGGTCCCTATCATCCATTTTCAACTCATTTAGGTCCTATAAGTTTCAGGTCAACACTCCTCTTTAGTGTTGGTTCATTCTTGACCTTTTTGAACCATTTCCAATTCGTACCAAATTTCATTACCATTTCATTCTAAACCCGAACCAATTCATACTTTCCTTCGATTCCAATTAGTACCAAAACCAAAACCATTTCTTCATTAAACCTAAACCGAAATCGACCAAAACTAGTTCACATCTTTTCTAATCTAAACCAATTCCATACCATCCTTGTTCAACCGACTTGTTTTCTTGAACCCAATTCTATTTACTTTAACTTGAATTGAACTACTCAATTTACTTCTTCGTTTTCGATCGGGAACTAAACGACTCAGATTCAACTACTAAACTGGGATCGTATCATTTGTTATCAGAGCTGGTTAAAACGAGAAGTACGAGCACTCGAAGTCAATTTGAAATAGGTACATAAAAAAAAGTTAAAAAAATCAAAATTAAAAAAATATACATTCGAAAAAAAAGTGAATTGAAATTTTAAAAAAATTGTATATGGTCTAGGTGCGGACGAAAAGAACGTGAAAGATCCGTAAAAAAAAAGAGTCTGGAGACACTTCAACAAAATTTTTTTCAAATTCACATTCTACACTCTTTTATATCCATCTTAGTGAAATTTCAAGCTATAAAAATTTTTTTTTTACGCCACATCTTTAAACCTTCTTGTTTCTTTAGCCTACCCATAACCGAAAATTGATCCTTTGTAAAAACCCTTTTTAAGCTGACCCTCTGGACTAAGATTTTGTCACCTCGAGTCTCCTACGAAATCACGAGAGGAAATTGAGTGGAAAAAGGCACGAGAGTTACATCAAGTTAAAAGCCTAAATTGAGTGAAACACGAGTGGAGTGTTTTTTTTTCTTGTGAGAGACCTTGTGAGATTTTGTGGTGAGGATTTTTTTTTTAAATCAATATGTCAAGGAGTCCGGAACGTCGCGCAACAAGTGGAGGAGCTTCGAATGCCACGGGTGGAGGAGTAAATCTTCAACCAAGGAGGAATGTTGCACCTGGAGGAGGTGAAGTGCCGGATTTGGCTCAACAAGCCATGATGCGAGAATTTTGACGCATGCTTCGAGAAGAAATGGATTCATTTTATGAGCGTTTGGAATGGGTTGAAGAGAGAACGCAACGAGAACGTACTCCACTAGGGCCGCAAAGGGAGCGAGGCCAATTAGAACTCAACCAAGATGACCTCTATGATCCAAGTGACGTTGAAAGTGATCAAGGATCAAACCGAAGTGAAGGGCGAAGAGGTCCAAGGAATCAAAATAATCGGGTTCAAGGACGAGTGGATGACGATTTGAAGAACATTAAATTATCCATTCCATCTTTTCAAGGAAAATCTGATCCGGAAGCCTACTTGGAATGGGAGAAGAAGATTGAATTGGTCTTTGATTGTCACAATTATTCCGAGATCAAGAAGGTGAAGTTGGCTGCTATAGAGTTTTCTGATTACGCCATGATTTGGTGGGATCAACTCACTACAAGCCGAAGAAGGAATGGGGAACGGCCAATATCCACTTGGGCCGAGATGAAAGCTATGATGCGTCGACGATTCATCCCCTCCTACTATCACCGAGAACTTTATCAAAAACTCCAAAACCTCACTCAAGGTTCAAGGAGTGTTGAAGATTATTTCAAAGAGATGGAGATTGCAATGATCCGTGCCGATGTCCAAGAAGATCGTGAAGCAACGATGGTGCGATTTCTTGCTGGTCTCAACTGAGACATCGCTAATATTGTGGAACTCCAACATTATGTTGAGATAGTGGACATGGTACACATGGCCATTAAGGTGGAGAAGCAACTCAAGCGAAAGAATACCACTCGAAGTTTTCCTAACCCAAGCACAACTAGATGGGGGCAAAGTTCGAGTAAAACCAATCCACCAAGTCGTGCCAAGGAGCCAATGGTGCCTGCCAAAGCAAACAAACCTATGGGTGACACAAGCAAAGGTAAGGCAACCGATTCATTTGCTAATCGTTCAAGGGATATTAAGTGTTTTAAGTGCCTTGGAAGGGGCCATATTGCAAGTCAATGTCCCAACTGCAACGTCATGGTGGTTCGTGCAAATGGAGAAATAGAATCGGAGGAAGAAGAACTTGAAGATGAGCTCGAAATCATTTCTGACAACGATGAAGAAGTTGAACACGCTCTTGATGGAGAACTCCTCGTTGTTAAAAGAAGTTTAAGCATCCAAAGTGTTGAAGATGAACAACAACGAGAGAACATCTTTCATACTCGTTGTCAAGTACAAGGGAAACTTTGTAGTGTCATTATCGATGGAGGGAGTTGTACGAACGTGGCGAGTACTCTCATGGTGGAAAAGTTGAATCTACCGACCACCAAGCATCCAAATCCGTACAAACTTCAATGGCTCAACGATGGAGGAGAGTTAAAAGTGACAAAGCAAGTTCTAGTCTCCTTTTCCATTGGAAAATATTCCGATGAAGTGTTATGCGATGTTGTTCTGATGCACGCGGGTCACTTGTTATTGGGCCGTCCATGGCAATTCGATCGTCGAATCATGCACGATGGTTACTCAAATCGATATTCTTTCAAGTATATGGGAAGAAATGTAACCTTAGCCCCATTGACGCCAAAGCAAGTTTATGAGGATCAACTCAAGTTGAAAAATTCTGTAGATCAAATGAGAGAAAAAGAAAAGAGCGAAAATACAAAAGAAAAGAAAAATGGAAAAAAGAAAGAAAATTCAAAAAAGGAGAATGAAAAGAAAGCAAGAAAAGAAAAAGACGAAAAAGAGACATTGAGTGAAAAGTTGAATGTTTTTGTAAAAGCAAGTGATGTTCGAAAAGCATTTTTGGCAAGACAACCGATCCTTGTACTTATGTATAAGGAAAACTTGTTTAATACTAACGACTTATCTGGAGATCCCCCTTCTTCTGTTTTGTCTCTCTTGCAGGATTCAAAGACATTTTTCCGGATGAAGTGCCAAGTGGTTTGCCACCACTTCGTGGGATTGAGCACCAAATCGATTTTGTGCCCAGAGCCGTTATTCTGAATCGACCAGCATATCGAACCAATCCCGAAGAAACCAAAGAGCTTCAACATCAAATCAACGAACTCATGGAAAAGGGCTATATTCGAGAGAGCCTTAGCCCATGCGCTGTACCGGTTTTGTTAGTGCCAAAGAAGGACGGAAAGTGGCACATGTGTGTCGATTGCTGCGCTGTAAATAAAATCACCATTAAGTATAGGCATCCCATACCGCGCTTAGATGACATGCTCGATGAGTTGAGTGGTGCAAAGTTATTCTCGAAAATTGACCTTAAAAGCGGATACCACCAGATTCGAATGCGCGAAGATGACGAGTGGAAAACCGCTTTTAAAACGAAACATGGTTTGTATGAATGGTTGGTAATGCCCTTCGGCTTAACCAACGCCCCTAGCACTTTTATGAGACTTATGAACTATGTTTTACGAAATTTTATTGGTAAGTTTTGCGTTGTGTACTTCGATGATATTCTCATATATAGTAAATTGTTAGATGAGCATGTAAGTCATTTGCGAACTGTTTTAAAAATACTTAGAAAAGAGACTTTGTATGCTAATCTTAAGAAGTGTACATTTTGTTCTAACAAAGTGATTTTCCTAGGGTTTGTGGTTAGCTCGGAGGGCCTCGAAGTACATAGCAAAAAGATTAAGTCGATTCAGGAATGGCCGAGACCGACGAGCATAAGCCAAGTGCGAAGCTTCCATGGCCTAGCAAGTTTCTATAGGCATTTTGTACCCAACTTTAGCACGTTCGTCGCACCGTTGACAAGCATTATCAAGAAGAACTCAACATTTCATTGGGGCGAAGAACAAGAAAATTCTTTTAACATTATTAAAGATTGTCTTACTAAAGCTCCCTTGTTAGCATTGCCTGATTTTTCTAAGACATTTGAAATTGAGTGTGATGCCTCAGGTGTGGGAATAGGTGCCGTGCTAACTCAAGATGGAAGACCGATCGCTTACTTTAGCGAGAAGCTGAATGGAGCCGTGCTGAATTATCTCGTTTATGACAAGGAGATGTATGCACTCATTCAAGCCCTTAAAACGTGGCAGCACTACCTATGGCCAAAAGAATTTGTGATACATTCTGATCACGAGGCGCTTAAACACATCAAAAGCCAACACAAATTGAACAAAAAACATGCCAAATGGGTCGAGTACCTAGAGTCGTTTCCCTATGTCATTAAGCATAAAAAAGGTAAAGAAAACATAGTGGCCGACGCACTATCAAGGAGGTATACACTTCTATCGCATTTAGATTCCAAATTACTTGGTTTTGTGTTTCTGAAAGATTTGTATGCTACTGATAATGATTTTGGTGAAATTTATATTGCATGTAAGACTGTGGCTGTTGACAAGTTTTATAGGTGCGATGGCTTTCTTTTTAAAGAAGGAAAATTGTGTGTGCCGCAAGGTTCGATACGGGAGTTGTTAGTAAATGAGGCGCATAGCGGAGGTCTTATGGGCCATTTTGGTGTTGGGAAGACCCTACCAACACTTCAAGAGCATTTCTATTGGCCGAAATTGAAGCGGGACGTTGAACGGGTTTGTGCTCAATGTGTGACTTGCAAGAAAGCCAAATCCAAAATTAAACCGCATGGGCTATATACGCCACTTCCTATACCCGACGCACCTTGGGAAGACATTTCCATGGACTTTGTCCTTGGATTGCCTAGGACTAAAACGGGGAAGGACTCAATCTTTGTTGTTGTTGATCGTTTTTCAAAGATGTCTCATTTTATTTCTTGTTCAAAAACTGATGATGCCGTTCACGATGCTAATCTTTTCTTTAAGGAAATTGTTCGTTTGCATGGCATCCCGAGGACGATTGTTTCTGATCGAGATGCGAAGTTTTTGAGTCACTTTTGGAGATCACTGTGGGGAAAGCTCGGGACTAAGTTACTGTTTTCAACCACTTGCCTTCCCCAAACAGATGGCCAAATGGAAGTGGTCAACCAAGTGCTATCAACTTTGTTACGAGCAATCATACGAAAAAATCTCAAGTCTTGGGAGGAGTGTTTGCCGCATATAGAATTTGCGTATAATCAACCCGTTCACTCGGTAACCAAACACTCTCCTTTTGAAATTGTTTATGGATTTAATCCGTTAACTCCTTTGGATTTAGTATCTTTACCTAACAATCAACTTATTCATACAGATGCTAAAAAAAAGGCCTAGTATGTGAAGGAGTTACATTGGAAAGTTCGAGCCAACATTGAAGTAAGAACCGAAAGTTATGCTAGGAAAGCGAACAAGGGCCGTAAGAGAATTATCTTCGAACCTGGTGATTGGGTGTGGGTTCACATGAGAAAGGAACGTTTTCCAGCCCAACGTAGATCAAAGCTGCTACCGCGTGGTGACGGACCTTTCCAAGTTTAGGAACGAATTAACGAAAACCTTTTGATGCAGATTCTGATTTGAGGGCAAATCATTTTGAAGAGGGGGAGGATGATACGGCCACACCTCAAGTCCTACCTAGCTCAAGCAAGGAGCCTTTGGAGCTGCCTCAAGGTCCTATCACCCGATCACGAGCCAAACAATTCAAGAAGGCTGTTTCGGCTTTAGTAGATAAAGTTTGGGGCGAGACTCTAGTTGGACGCATTGAAGAAGCTTGGGTCAATTCTAAGAGCTCTTTGTGCAACTTGTTGCAAGCTGAATTAAGCTCCACTTCAGCTCATTGAACTCGAACCAGCTCAAAATTAGCTCAATATAATTTAGTCATTAATATAGTAGCTGAAATAATTAATTGAATTAGTTAAATTAGTTCTTTACAGCTTAATTAGTTTTTTTCATTATTTAATTGGTCTTAAATCTGGACAAATTTAATTATGCATGTTAATTGAGTTATTATTACATGTTATTAATTTTGTCTTAATTTATACAGCTTATAAATATGTTTTTAAGCTTGTTTTTAGTGTGCCAACTTTATTACTTGTTTTAATTATGTCCTAAGGTTGCCGAATTTAATGTGCAGCATTTTAGTGTTAATTTAATGTGTCTAAACATGTATTTGATTTATTTGATGAATGTTGTTGTAGGTACATCACCCATGAACATCCTTGGTGCATGAAAGGTATTAAAAGTAGGTTCATGAAGGGGACGGCACATGCATGAATGGGAAAATGAAGTGGGCTGCTGTTTGGAGTTTCCTAAGTGACCATTCAGCCGAAATTATTGCTTACACATTGCTGGATACATCATGGCTGTTCGGTTCAAGGTGTTCATATTCAAAGACTCTTCAAAACTTGGTTTTCACACTCAAAGTGACTACTCAACATCTCCTTAATTGTTGGTAATTTTTCAGCAATAGTTGCCAATTAAATGAGCTCCTTTAAGCCCATCAACCGAATGTAGCTGCTGCCATTTATTCACTCAAGCTCCAAGTTCAATTGTCCATCTAGAAGGTGACCATTGGAGCTCCAAGTTCAGTCGAATTTAGCTAGTCCATTTAAGTAATTCATTTGCTTAATTTTTAAGGAATGTAAGTGACCATTCGGCTAGCCTAGGTGATTATTATAAATAGCTGAATTTTCATTTTGTAAAGGACTGTTGACATTTTAATTATCGAATTGCTGCCAAATTTGTGAGGCATTTTCTCTCAAATTTCGTTCGAGTCCCGAATGACTTATCTAGCTTCTAGTGGCGTCTTCCCGAGTCTTATTCCGAACTTATCACTCCTAAACCCCAGTGTGGCGTTCAACCCCAAAATACCTTTGGTTCATACTTCCCTAAGTATCGGGTCAAGGTCCCTATCATCCATTTTCAACTCATTTAGGTCCTATAAGTTTCGGGTCAACACTCCTCTTTAGTGTTGGTTCATTCTTGACCTTTTTGAACCATTTCCAATTCGTACCAAATTTCATTACCATTTCATTCTAAACCCGAACCAATTCCTACTTTCCTTCGATTCCAATTAGTACCAAAACCAAAACCATTTCTTCATTAAACCTTAACCGAAGTCGACCAAAACTAGTTCACATCTTTTCGAATCTAAACCAATTCCATACCATCCTTGTTCAACCGACTTGTTTTCTTGAACCCAATTCTATTTACTTTAACTTGAATTGAACTACTCAATTTACTTCTTCATTTTCGATCGGGAACTAAACGACTCGGATTCAACTACTAAACCGGGATCATATCAAGAAAGGTGTGAATCACGCCAGTTGAGTTGGGCATTTTATATTCGGCCAACTCGTCACTCCACGCTCGAGCAATGTAGCTTGCTACAACATCTTGAAACCTCTTGGCACGTGCTCGAGTAATTGGCCCCAGAGGTAGCTCCATGGATTCGGCATCTATCTTCTTAGGCGAGCTCATATCAACTTCAAGGCCTTCCGAGCTGACCATGAAACCTAAGAAAATCACTTTGTCAGAACAAAATGTACACTTCTTAAGATTAGCATACAAAGTCTCCTTTCTAAGAACTTCTAAAACAGATCGAAGATGCATTACATGCTCATCCAACGATTTACTATATATGAGAATATCATCAAAGTACACAACACAAAACTTACCAATGAAATTTCACAAAACATAGTTCATAAGTATCATAAAAGTACTAGGAGCGTTGGTTAAGCCGAATGGCATGACCAACCATTCATACAAACCATGTTTCATCTTAAAAGCGGTGTTCCACTCATTACCTTCACGTATTCGAATCTGATGGTATCCGCTTTTGAGGTCAATTTTTGAGAACAACTTTGCACCACTTAACTCGTCGAGCATATCATCTAAGCGCGGTATGGGATGTCTATACTTGATAGTTATTTTATTTACAGCGCGACAATCGACACACATGCGCCAAGTTCTGTCCTTCTTTGGTACCAACAAAACTAGAACAGCGCAAGGGCTAAGGCTCTCTCGGATGTAGCCCTTTTCCATGAGTTCATTGATGATACGGCCACGCCTCGAGTTCTACCTAGCTCGAACAAGGAACTTTTGGAGTTGCCCTAAGGTCCTATCACCCGATCACGAGCCAAGCAATTCAAGGAGGCTGTTTTGGCTTTAGTTGATCAAGTTTGGGGAGAAACCTTGGTTGGACACATCAAAGAAGCTTGGGCCAATTCTATGAGCTCTCCGTGCATTTTGTTGCGAGCTGAATTAAGCTCCATTTCAGCTCAATGAGCTCGAACCAGCTCAATTTCAGATCAAGTCACTTATGATTCAGCTCAATATCATTAAGACCTTATTATAGTAGCTGAAATAATTATTTGAGTCAATTAATTAGTTTATTACAACTCAATTAATTTTTGTTGTTTACTTGGTTTAAAATCTGGACAAATTTAATTATGCATGTTAATTGAGTTATTATTACATGTTATTAATTTGTCTTAATTTCTACAGCTTATTAATATGTTTTTTTATGCATGTTTTTAATGTGTCAATTTTATTACATGTTTTAATTATGTCCTAAGGCTGCCGAATTTAATGAGCAGAATTTTTGTGTCATTTGCTGCCAAATTAATATGTCTAAAAATGTATTTGATTTATTGAATGAATTTTGCTGCAGGTACATCACATTTGGACGTCCTTGGTGTATGAATGAATTAAAAGAAGATACATGTAAGGGGACAGCACATGCATGTTTGGGGAATTAAATTTGGCTGCTGTTTGAAGTCTTCTAGGTGACTATTCGGCCAAGGGAGCTGCTGTTTCCTACTCTTAAGTTGTCCATTCAGCCGAAATTATTCTTTTCACATTGCTGGGCTTGTTCACACATAGAGGCTGTTCAGTTCAAGGCTTTCACACCTTAAATGGTTGCTCATTACCTTCTTAATTGCTTGTCACTTTTCAGCAAAAGTTGCAATTTAAATGAGCTTATTTATGCTCATTGGCTGAACCTAGCTCATCCATGCACCATCCAAGTTGTTTATTATTCATTCATCCATCTAGAAGCTATCCATTGGAGCTCCCATTCAGCTGAATTTTATTAGCTCAATTAATTGGTTCATTTGCTTAATTTTTAAGGGACGTAAGTGACTATTCGGCTAGCTTAGGTGCTGCTTATAAATAGCTGAAATTTTCATTTTGTAAAGAACTTTTGACATTTTGTTAATGAATTACTGCCGAATTTGTGAGGCATTTTCCTCTCAAATTTCGTTCGAGACTCGTAAGACTTATCTAGCTTCTAGTGGCGTCTTTTTGAGTCTTTCTGAACTTATCACTCCCTAAACCCGAGTGTGGCGTTCACCTTTAATACCTTTGGTTCATACTTTCCTAAGTATCGGGTCAAGGTTCCCAAATTGCCAATTATGACTTTTTAGGTCCCATAAGTTTCGGGTCAACACTCTTCTTTAGTGATGGTTCATCCTTGACCTTTTGAGCCAAATTTGGTTTATTTCATACCAAAAATTCCATACCATTTCGTACCAAAACCCCTACCATTTCGTACCAAAACCAACTCCATTTCTTAATTAAACCTAAACCGAACTTGACCAACCTATTCACGTCTTTCTAACCCAAACCAATTCCATATCCATCTTTGATCGAACCTATTTGACTTCTTTGAATTCAATTATATTTTTCCTTTTTACTTGAATCGATATTTCCAAATATACTCCTTCGTTTACGATCGGGAACTAAATGACTCGGGTTCAACTACTAAATCGAGATCGTATCAATTGACTTGTCTTTGAAGCTCTTTGATTTCTTCGGGGTTGGTTCGATATGCTGGTCGATTCGAAATAACGGCTCCTGGCACAAAATCGATTTGGTGCTCAATCCCACGAAGTGGTGGCAACCCACTTGGCACCTCATCCGGAAAGACGTCTTGGAAATCCTGCAAAAGGGAAACAATAGAAGAAGGGGGATTTCTGGTTAAATCATTAGTATTAAGCAAATTTTCCTTATACATAAGTACAAGGATTGGTTGTCTTGCCAAAAATGCCTTTCGCACATCCCTTTCTTTTAAAAATGCATTCAATTTTTCAATCACTTTTTCTTTTTCATCACTCTCTTTTCTTGCATTCTTTTCACTTTCTTTTTTTAATTTTTCTTTCTTCTCATTTTTCTTTTCTTTTGTGTTTTCTTTCTTTTCTTTTCTCTCATTTGATCCACAGAAGTTTTCAACTTGATTTGGTCCTCGTAAACTTGCTTTGGTGTCAATGGCGCTAATGTCACATTCCTTCCCATGTGCTTGAATGAGTAACAGTTGGTGTATCCATCATGCATAACTCGTCGATCAAATTGCCATGGGCGGCCAAGTAACAAATGACCCGCACGCATTGGGACAACGTCACAAAGTACTTCGTCACAATATTTTCCAATGCAGAATGAGACACGTACTTGCTTCGTCACCTTTAACTCTCCTCCATCTGATGCAATCGAGACCCATGAGCTATCAAGTGCTAACGACACTTCTCTCGAGCTACCCAAAAGGACCCATTACTCGAGCTAGGGCTAAGAAGTTCAAGGACTCAATTTCAGCTTTAGTTGATCGGGTTTGGGGTGAATCCATGGCTGGTCTACTTGAAAGCTCATGGACCAACAAGATGAGCAAACCGTGCACTCTACTTCAAGCTCTTTCAGCCAATTTTAGTTCAACGAGCTCGTTCTTAGCTCATTCAGCTCATCTTAGACTCATTTGACTTTAAATTTATTTTGCTGGAATAAATATTTAATTTGTCATTAGTTAAAGTATTTAAGTTATTTAATTAAGTCCAATTCTGGACAAATAATAATTAAGTGCTATTAAGTATGTCTTAATTATTTGTGTCTTTAATATGTTCTAAACTCATACAAATAGTTAATTAGTTCACCGAATTTTATGAACAGGTTTTTACATTCATTGCTGCTGAATTTAATGTGTTTGATGCATGATTAATTTGCTGCTTTATTTTGGTGCAGGAATTTTTCCTTGGATGGCATGGGTGCATGCACCTTAGGTTCAATGCATTTGGGCGATACATGCATGGTTCTTCAAATGAATGTTCAGCCGAATTTGTCATCTTCAAACATCTACATGCAGCTCATTTTAAGCATTCACACCAAAGACTATTCAGCTGAAGATGTTCACACACAAGTGACTCTCCAAAACTGACTTTTCACACTTGTGTGGATGTTCAAAGCTTCATGTACAACCACATAAACTGTTTAAGGCACGAATATAAATTGAAAACAAAATAGGCAAATTTCATTACCTTATTCACCAAAATAGATTTGTACAAATTCGAGGATTTTACACAAGGTAAATCAAGAGAATAACAACTCACGCTTCCTTTCATAATGACTTTATCAACCACAATCGAAGAATAGCAATTAATCGGATCAAAATGAGGGGATCCTTTAAGAACTAAGTCACCAAAAGTTTTATCAATAATTTTTAAATCTGCACGGGACTCGGTTGCTAAAATTTCTTTACCTCGCTTACCGTCGGGCTCATGTAGTAAGATTTCATCTTTGCCTATATTGATCGTATGAAAGCGTCTTTCATCGGAAAGGTATTGAAGTTGGAAGTTATCTTTCATATGTGGCCAATGGAAGTGTTCTATCCCACGTAAAGGTGGTAAACCTTTAGGGGCCTCACTAAAAACATCCTCATAATCCTGCAAAAAACATTGAAACACACTAGGCAAATTTTCATTAATGTTAGATAGAGATAAATAATTTTGCCTAAACCTCACAAGGATACAAGGCTGTTCATTGAATAGGTCTCTCCGCACATCTTTTTTTATTGCAATTAAATTTTTCACTCTATTTTTACCACTTGTGGATTCACTCACCTTTGGGCCATTTAAATTTTGACTTTTTTCACTACTAGCCTCTTTTCTCTCTGTCTTTTTATTTGTCCTTTCTCCCTTTCCCCCTCACAAAATTTCATCATTTTTAATTGATCTTTATATACATCACTGGGATTTAAAGGAGCAAGAGTGAATTTTCAGCCTTTAAACACAAGAGAGTATCTATTAAGCTTGCCTTGGTGTGTAACATCACGATCAAATTGCCAAGGCCGTCCAAGGAGCAAGTGTGCCGCATGCATTGGGACCACATCACACCATACCTCATCCTCGTAATTCCCAAGCTTAAAAGTGATCAAGGACTGTTTTGTAATGTTAACTTCTGAGCATTCATTAAGCCACTGAAGGTGATACGGCTTAGGGTGCTCGATACAAGGTAACTTTAAGGAATTCACCAAATAGCTGCTAACTACATTCGAACAACTCCCACTATCAATAATAAGTGAACACAAGTTACCTTTTATAAAACACCTAGAATGGAAAATATTGGTCCTTTGGTTATCAAAATCGTCTCCCATTTGGATGTTAAGGATGCGGCGGACTGCCGTCTTATTTTTTTCCTCTTTTTTTTTGAAATACCTGTAAAACAAACACTCAATACTCAAAAAGCAAAACTAGCAAACCTCACCGTTAATCACTCAAAAAGAAAAATCAAATTCTCAATGAGGTAGAATTCAATCTTATGAGTTCTTTAGTAGAGTCTATATCAACCAATTAGAAAGTGTATGAACCGAAACTACCAAAGAGTCCTAATTGGCACTAAGATGCCAAAAACGGACGAGACACCAATTAATTTGCGTCGCACCGAGGAAGAATTGTGCACACCTTAAAATCCTACTAACACAAGAAACAAGAAGGTGTTAGATAGTGTAAAGGAAGAATAAAAGCAAACAAATGAAAACCTACAGCTAAGAATCAATAAAAATTGCTGAAATCGAAAAACTCGAAAAACTGCGGAGTAACTTGACAACTTCGTTCGATGTGTTCCCGATCTCCACAAATCACGAAATTAAATTTGGACTGTCCTTAAACACTAAATTTTCGATCTGCAAAGTTTGGGCACAAAACTCAACCCGCTGGATATTTTTTAAAATTTTTATTAGATTTCATCTTTTTCAATTTTTTTGACTTTTTCGACTGACTTTTTTTACGGGAAATATTTTTTATATTCAATCACAGTGCGGAAAATATGTACGTAAAATTTTAGATCAATCGAACAACGTTTACCCACTCAAATGAATTTTTTTCGAAAAATTTTTCCGGATAAAACCGCTGTTTGTAGTTTAAAAAATAGAGATCAGTTTAGAAATCAACCAAGAACACCCAAAAAGCCCAAAATCTGATACCAAATGATAGAGGGTTGCGCGCGGACCAAGATCTAGTTGTCAAGTCATGAGAAACTCCTACAAAAACTCTAAACATTCGGATCTGAAATGAAACAGCAAAACTTAATTAGATCAATTAGATCTGAAAACTAAAAATCCCCAAATCAATAAAGAATAGCCAAGAATCAAAACACTTATGAATAGATGTTCTTGGAAGCCAAGAACACGAAATTAAGCCCCAAGATTAACTTCCAATCAGCCGAATCTATCAAAGAACACAAAACAGCAAATAAATTAAAAACAGATTGCGAAATCAATTGAAACTAGTTCTAGGGATTGGACGGCAAGAAAAGGGGGATTTTTTTGTGAATCAAGAATGTTTCTTTATGTCCAAGGAAATGCCGAATCAGATCTTGAAGTTTGGAATGGCTGAAATGAAACAAGAACAATTAATCCCAAATTATTCAACAAATCGGCACAAGCAGAATTTAATAAAGAAAAATGAACAGCAATAGAATAAAGAAAAGTCCTAAGAAGCTTTGAAATCCCGAAAGATTTCACAACTCCCTTCAAACGGCTCTAATCTCCCCCCCAATGAAGATCAATGGCAAGATCAAAAAAAGATTGTTAAAACTACTTCTAAAGAAAACTCAAGAGAAAATTCTTGGAGAACTCAAAGAGAATTTTCACTCAAAACAAATCTGAAATTTTCAATGTAATTGTAATGTATCTAACAAGGGTGGCCGGCCATGCCTATAAATAGGCCTTATAACTATTTCCTAATCTCATTAACTTAAAAAAAACCTAATTAACAAATTTAAGAGGGAAATTCAACCAAGTCATTTTAATGGGCTGCTTGGGCCGAATTTTTACATATAATACTCCTAAAATCTAAAAATTAAATTAAACAATTAAATTTTTTTACAAATTGGGCCACTTTAACAATTTGGCCTGATTTTCAACTAAGTATGGTTTGACTTCTTGGTTGGGCTTGGAATCATCTTATTGGGCCTTGCCTTCAAGAACTTGGGCTTATAGTCCATCTCCTATCGAAATTGGTTCGTTGATGCTCGTAACAGAGATCCAGTGCGCTTTGGCTGCAAGATTCAGTTTCTTGGACCAAGATTTCCAAGATTTGAAATCTTGATTTTCTTGATTCTTGAAATCGCTCCAAACAGTAAAATTGGGCCAAGATTCAGTTTCTTGATTTTCTTGAAAACAAGAAAGTGAATCTTGATTTTCTCTTTCTTTCGTGTACGCATCTAAGGCCTTTGTGACTTGTATCACCAAATCTAGACATGGCCGTTTGTCTACCGGTGTATTCACCTTAACAATATACATTTGCTTAATTCCTAAGCTGCCTATTGGAGCTCCCATTCAGCCGAATCTTCCTAGGGGAATTAATTCTGGAATTTTCTTGATTTTTCTTAGCTTTAAGTTTGTCTATTCGGCTAGCTTATGAAGAACTATAAATACTTGTTTGTTCATTTGTAAAAGGACTTTTTGCCAATTTGATAATATATTGAGTATTTGTGAGATTTTCTTCTCTCAATTTCGTCCAAAGACTCCGTTGGCTTATCTACGAGTTAGTGGCGTCAACCTGCTCTTTGCAAATCGAACTATCACTTTCAACCAAAGTGTGGCGTTCTTTTGATACCGAGGTTCCTATCTACAATAGATGGTGGGTCGAGGTCCTTTTACATCGTTCATCTCCCATCTTAAGAACATATAAGATTCGGGTCAACACTTACCCTTTGTGTTGGTTCTTTCTTTTTTTTAAGCCAATCAATCCATCTCCCCTTAAACCGAAATTCCATATCTTTTTAACGTATTACTTCATTTCTTAGCCGAAACAAATTGCATAAACCATTTCCCTTTAACCTTAATTGAACCAAAACATCTTCATCGAACCATTATATCTCTTTGATTCAAGACGAGCGAAACTTCTTCGTTAGACAATCAGGCAATGAAAGCGACTCAACTCAATCAACCGAGGCTGGTTCGCATCACCATCATTGAGCCATTGGAGTTTGTACGGATTTGGATGCTTAGTGGTCGGTAGATTTAATTTTTCCACCATAAGAGTGCTCGCCACATTTGTACAACTTCCGACGTCGATGATGACGCTACAAAGTTTCCCTTGGACCTGACAACGAGTATGGAAGATGTTTTCTCGTTGTTGCTCGTCTTCCACACTTTGAATACTTAGGCTCCTTTTAACTACAAGGAGTTCTCCATCAAGGGCATGTTCAACTTCTTCTTCATTGTCTGAAACGATTTCGGGCTCATCTTCAAGGTCTTCTTCCTCCGATTCGATTTCTCCATTCGCACGAACCACCATATTGTTACGGTTGGGACATTGGCTGGCGATATGCCCTGATACGAGTCATAAAGGCCTTAGATGCATATACGAAGGAAAAAGAAAATCAAGATTCACTTTCTTGTTTTCAAAAAAATCAAGAAACCAAATCTTGGCCCAATTTTGCTGTTTGGAGCGATTTCAAGAATCAAGAAAATCAAGATTTCAAATCTTGGAAATCTTGGTCCAAGAAACTGAATCTTACAGCTAAAGCGCATTGGATCTCTGTGACGAGCATCAACGAACCAATTTCGGTAGGAGACGGACTACAAGCCCAAGTTCTTGAAGACAAGGCCCAATAAGAAGATTCCAAGCCCAACCAAGAAGTTCAAACCATACTTAGTTGAAAATCAGGCCAAATTGTTAAAGTGGCCCAATTTGTAAAATTGTAATTGTTTAAATACCTAGTTTTATTTTTTAGACTTTAGGATTATTATTTATGTAAAAATTCGGCCCAAGCAGCTCATTAATTGCCTTGGCTGAATTTTCCCTCTCAATTCATTAATTAGGGGTTTTTTTTTAAGTTTTCCTAATGAGATTAGGAAATAGTTAGAAGGCCTATTAATAGGCATGGTCGGCCACCTTGTGAGATACATTAGAATTACATTGAAAATTTCAGATTTGTTTTTGAGTGAAAATTCTCTTTGAGTTCTTCAAGAATTTTCTCTTGAGTTTTCTTTAGAAGTAGTTTTAACAATCTTTTTGATTGTGGGAGCCATCTTCAGCCTTCTTCTTGCCATTGATCTTTATTGGAGGGGAGATTAGAGCCGTTTGAAGGGAGTTGTGAAATCTTTCTCGATTTCAAGGCTTCTTAGGACTTTTCTTTATTCTATTGCTGTTCATTCTTCTTTATTAAATTCTACTTGTGCCGATTTGTTGAATAATTTAGGATTGATTATTCTTGTTTCGTTTCAGCGATTCCAAACTTCAAGATCTGATTCAGCACTTCCTTGGGCATAAAGAAACGTTTTTGAATCACAAAAATCCCCTTTTTCTTGCCCTCCAATCCCTAGAACTAGTTTCAATTGATTTCACAATTTGTTCTTAATTTATTTGCTGTTTTGTGTACTTTGATACTTTTGGCTGATTAGAAGTTAATCTTGGGGCTTAATTTCATGTTCTTGGCTTCCAAGAACATCTATTCATAAGTGTTTTGATTCTTGGCTGTTCTTTATTGATTTGGGGATTTTTAGTTTTCATATCGAATTGATTCTAATTAAGTTTTGCTGTTTCATTTCAGATCCAAATGTTTAAAGCTTTCTTAGGAGTTTCTCGTGACTTGACAACTCAATCTTGGTCTGCGCGCATCCCTCTATCATGCCCCCTTCCGAGGCACTTGAAGCACTTAATATCCCTTGTTCGATTGGCAAATGAATCGGTTGCCTTGCCTTTGCTCGTGTCGCCCATAGGCTTATTTGTTTTGGCAGGCACAATTGGCTCCTTGGCACGACTTGGTGGATTATTTTTACTCATGCTTTGCCCCCATCTCGTTGTGCTCGTGGTGGGATAGCTACAAACGGTACTCTTTCGCTTGAGTTGCTTCTCTACCTTATATGTACCATGTCCACGATCTTGATATAATGTTGTAATTCCACAATGTTGGCGATGTCTCGGTTGAGACCAGCAAGGAAACGCACCATCATTGCTTCATGATCTTCTTGGACATCGGCACGGATCATTGCAATCTCCATCTCTTTGAAATAATCTTCAACCCTCCTTGAACCTTGAGTGAGATTTTGAAGCTTTTGATAGAGTTCTCGGTGATAGTAAGAGGGAATGAAACGTCGTCGCATCACAGCCTTCATTTCAGCCCAAGTAGATATTGGCCGTTCCCCATTCCTTCTCTGCTCGTGGCGAGTTGGTCCTACCAAATCATGGCGTAGTCAGAGAACTCTATGGCTGCCAACTTGACTTTCTTGATCTCAGAATTATTGTGACAATCAAAAACCAATTCAATCTTTTTTTCCCACTCCAAGTAGGCTTCCGGATTAGATTTTCCTTAGAAAGATGGAATAGAAAGTTTAATGTTCTTCAAGTCATCATCCACAATCAAAAACCTCTTCGCCTTTCGCTTTGGTTTGATCCTTGGTCACTTTCGGCTCCACTCAGATCATAGAGATCGTCTTGATTGATTTCCGATCGGCCTTGTTCTCTTTGTGGCCCTTGAGGTGTACGTTCTCGTTGAGTTCTCTCTTCGACTCGTTCCAAATGTTCATGGATGGATTCCAACTCGTTTTGGAGCATGCGTTGAAATTCTCGCAGCATGGCTTGTTGAGCCAAATCCGGCACCCCACCTCCTCTAGGCGCAACGTTTCAGATTGGTTGCCTTCCACCTCCTTCCGCCATGTTTTGTTCAGGATCTTGAGACATGAAATAGTAAACCTCACAACAAAACCTCACGATTCTCTCGGAAAGAAAAGTTGGTGTCACTCACACTCGTGTTTATGCTCGTTAGGCTTTTACCTCCACTCTAATGCGCTCACACACTCGTGCCTTTTACCACTCGATTTCCTCTCGTGATTTCGTAGGAGACTCAATTTGACGTTATCTTAGTTTAGAGGGTCGGCTTCAAAATTGTTCACAAGGGATTGATGTTAGGTTATGGGTAGTTTAAAAGAAACAAGGGAGGCTTTGAACTAAGTGTGTAGTGAAAGAAAGTAAGAAAAGTATTAGGGAATGATCGGTATTACAGAGAAGCGAACAACTTTCAGAACTTGAAACACAAACAATTTTTTTTAATTCACGAGTTGTTTCTCTTTTTTTTAATTCACTTTTTTGTTTAATTTCGTATATATGTTGTTTTTTTTAATTTTGAATTTTTTTGAACTTTTTTTACGTACCTATTTTAAAATGACTTCGAATGCTCGTACTTCTCGTTTTAACTAGCTCTGATACCAAATGATACGATCTCAATTTAGTAGTTGAATCCGAGTCGTTTAGTTCCCGATCGTAAATGAAGAAGTATATATGAATATATCGATTCAAGGAAAAAGTAAAGAAGATTGGGTTCAAAGAAGTCAAGTAGGTTGAACAAAGATGGATATGGGTTTGGTTTAGGTTAGAAGAGATGTGGAATTGGTTTGGTCAAATTCGGTTTAGGTTTAATTAGGAAATGGTTTTGGTTTTGGTAAAAAAAATTGGAATTGGGAATTGGTACGAAATGTTTAGGATTTATGGTGCGAAATGGTATGGTATAAAACAAAATAGACCAAATTGGCGCAAAAAGGTCAAGGATGAACCAACACTAAAGAAGAGTGTTGGCCCGAAACTTATAAGAGTCAGAATTGGCAATTTGGAAACCTTGACCCGATACTTAGGAAAGTATGAACCAAAGGTATTACGGGTGAATGTCACACTCGAGTTTAGGGAGTGATAAGTTCAGAAAAGACTCGGGAAGACGCCACTAGAAGCTAGATAAGTCTCACGGGTCTCGAACGAAATTTGAGAGAAAGATGCCTCACAAATTCGGCAGCAATTTCATTAACAATATGCCAAAAGTTCTTTTCAAAAATAAAGAAGACAACTATTTATAGACAGTACCTAAGCTAGCGGAATAGTCACATACATTCTTAAGAATTAAGCAAATGAACCCAATTAATTAAGCTAGCTAGATTCAGCTGAATGTAAGCTCCAATGGTCAGCTTCTAGATGGATAATTGAATCTTGGACAACTTGGATGGTGCATGGATGAGCTAGGTTCGGCCAATGTGCATAAATGAGCTCATTTAAGTTGTAACTTTTTCTGAAAAGTGACCAGCAATTAAAAGGGATTTGAACAGCCAAATGAAGTGTGAAAGCTCAGCTTTGAAGGGTCCTTGAGTGTGAACACCATGAACCAAATAGCCAAAATGTATCCAACAATGTGAAAGGAATAAATGGTAGCTTTGGAGTTAGAAATATCATCTCTTTTGGCCGAATGGTCACATAGAAGACTTCAAAAATCAGCACACCATTTTGAATGCATTCCATGCATGTATCGCCAGATACATTGACCCCAACATGCATGAATCTTGTTAAATGCTCTCCACATTCGGCCAACCTACAAATTGAGCAAAATGAACTTAATTAATTGATATTCAGCTGAAACATAATTTAAAACATAATCTGGACATCTTAAACTCTTATAATTAAAACAAAACACAATTAATTAAACTAAGACCTAATTAATTCGGTTAAGACAAGACATATTAAAAACATGCAATAAAACATATTTATAGGCTGTAGGAATTAAGATGACTTAAAAACATGTAAGAAAAACATATTTAACATGCATAATTAAATTCGTCTAGATTTAAGACCAATTAATCAAAAAAAATTAATTGAGTTGTATCCTAAGTGTTTGAGCTGAAATTGAGCTAGTTCAAGCTCATTGAGCTGAAATGGAACTTAATTCAGCTCGCAACAAATTGCACGGCATACTCATTGAGTTGGTCCAAGCTTCTTCGATGTGGCCAACCAAAGTCTCGCCCCACACTTTATCCACTAAAGCTGAAACAGCCTCCTTGAAATGCTTGGCTCGTGATCGGGTGATAGGACCTTGGGCAGCTCTAAAGGTTCCTTGCTTGAGCTAGTTGTGACTTGGGGCGTGGCCGTATCACTTCCTCCACATCGGCTCTTATCATAATAATTTCCATCTCTTTGTAGTAGTCTTCGACGCTACGACTTCTTTGGGTGATACGCACTCACCTCATTTAATGAATTGAGTCGTAGGATTTGCCCGATCGAGAATAAGGAGTAAATTGAATGCTTTTCAAGATAGGTTAAAAGAAAAGGGATTATTTATGCTCAAAAGGTTTGGATAGTTTAGGAAATGAATCAGAAAACAATGGGTGCAATTTGGGCTAAGGATTCATAGGCCGAACTAACACAATAGAAATGTGTTAACCCGTAACTTATGAGAATACTTAGTTCGGTGGGGTTGATGGAAGTATATGATAAGTGGATAGAAACTTTGACCCGCTATCAAAGATGATAGGAACCTCAGTATGAATTCGAACACCACACTTTTGGGTTTAAAGTGATGAGTTCGGATAGAAACGAAGACAGGTTTGACACCACAAAGATGTTTGATAAGTCTCACAAGTCTTTGGAGAAAATGAGAGTTGAAAACACTCACAAATTAACAAAGTTCTAAAATTGTTCATTAACCTTCAAATGTGAATTACATGGTCTATTTATAGGCTGGACTAAGGTAGCCGAATAGTCTATTCAATTAGATTCTTATGCCTTCAGTTTCTTTAGGAAACTTCCTAGAAATTTCCTAGATACATTCATGAATAAAAATCTAAATATTATCATTCTAGAAGAGATGGTTTAGCTGGCCCTTTTAATGATGGAAATTCACATTCAGCTAATGCTTTTAAAGAACTTAATTGCTGCTTTGGAGAAGAGAAATGACCAGCTTGAAAAGACATGCTTCTTTGACTGAATATGAGCAGCCACCAAGTTAATTAGCTGCTGGAATTTATGAGGCAACCTTTGGCCATTGCTCTCCATGAAATTGACCCTTGGAGAAGCTCAAAACAGTAGCTGGAAGTCCATTGAGCTGCCTAAAAAGTCACAAGGCAGCTGCACTTTAATTGCCGTCCATGCATTTGCCCAAATGCATGCTCCTCCTTAATTCACTTCCTTTGCCTTTAAGCTAGCTGATTCATCTGAAAAAATATCAAATAGATTCGGTTAAGACATATTTAAGACTCATGAAATCAACAGCTGAACACATTAAAATTCTGCACATTAATTCGCTAAGGTAAATTAATTAGCAACCACTAATAAATTTGTCTGAATATAGACACAATAAAAACTTTGTAATTAAACTAAACACATTTAATTTATGACTTAACATGGACATATTAAAGACATGTATATAAGACACATTTAATAAGCTAATTAAAATGTCCAGATTAAAAAAAACACATTTATTTAATTAAATGATTTGAGCTGATTTTAACTAACACAACTAATTTAAATTTATTCAATCATAAATGCAATCAGCTCATTAAGCTAGCTAAGTGCCGAATTGAGCTGAAATGAGTGACACGAGCTAAAATCAGCATGTAGGAAGGTGCGAATCAAGCTAGTTGAGCTAGACGTTTTATATTCAGCCAACCCATCATTCCACACTCGAGAAATGTAGCTTGCTACGGCATCTTGGAACCTCTTGGCACGTGCTCAGGTGATTGGCCCCGAAGGCAGCTCCAAGGATTCGGCATCTAGCTTCTTGGGTGAGCTCGTATCATCCCTCCCCTCTTCAAGGTGATTCGTCCTTGAATCATCACCTATATCAAAAGGAGAGAGGTCAGCAACATTAAAACTTGCACTCACTCCACACTCACCCGGTAAATCAATTTTGTAAACATTATCATTGATCCGTTCCAACACTTGGAAAGAATCGTCACCCCTTGATTGAAGCTTGTATTTCCTTTGTTTGGGAAACCGTTCCTTGCGCATGTGGATCCAAACCCAGTCACCGGGTTCAAATACAACTCGTTTGCATCCCTTATTGGCTACTCGAACATATTGTTCAGTCCTCCTATCAAAATTGGTTCGTTGATGCTCGTAACGGAGATCCAATGCGCGTTAGCTGCAAGATTCGGTTTCTTGGACCAAGATTTCCAAGATTTGAAATCTTGATTTTCATGATTCTTGAAATCACACCAAATAGCAAAATTAGGACAAGATTCGGTTTCTTGATTTTCTTGAAAACAAGAAAGTGAATCTTGATTTTCTTTTTCCTTCGTATATGCATCTAAGGCCTTTGTGACTCGTATCATTCCCCCTTCCTCAAAAAGATTCATCCTCGAATCTGAAAAATCAAATGGAGATAAGTCAGCCACATTGAAAGTAGAACTTGTAGTCCAATCATAAGCATAACAAAACAAGTACAACACATGCGAATGGATAGATTCAGATTACCATGCAAACAAGCTAATCTACCCGCCAATACCTCGTCAAATATTCAAAAGAAATATGGACATGTTTTAAGGCATTCAATCATCTCAAATTGTTTCCACAAACCATGAATAAATCGCGAGTAATAAATCAAATGGTAAACGTAATCATCATAAGTAGGTATTTGAAAAGGTTCACACGGTTCATAGAGTTGCACAATCATACCATGCATTAATCGACGGTCTATAGATTCACTCACACATGCATTATCAAAAATAAGAATCTTTTTATCAACCATCAAAACAGATAGATCATCAATAAATAAAATAGGACAGTCAAGCACGTTTCGATCTAAGTGTTTTACAAAAATTAAATCATCAACACGATCTTTGTCACTATCCGAGGAGTACAAAGGTGTTTCAAAAGTTTCAAGCATCTTACCTTTATAAGCAGAAGAATAAGGGTCAATTTTACCTTTTTCATTTAATACAAACCTTAGCTCATCGGGGGCATAGTGTAGTCGAAGCTCCGTTGTTGAGTTAACCTTTGTCAAATGGAACTCAAACTTCATGTACAACCACAGAAATTGTTTAAGGCACGAATATAAATTGAAAACAAATTTGGCAAATGTCGTTACCTTATTAAAAAAACAAGTATCAAAACAATAGAAAGTATTCGCACACAATAGATAACACTTGATTTTCCAACAAAATATACCAACACAGATTCCGGGTTTAAAAACTTGATTTTGATTAGTCATGCTGAAGTGTAACAAATATTTCATTAAACCAATCTCATTAAACCAAGAGGATGTTCGCATACATACCAACATACATTCAAAACTTTTATTATTCTCCAAAACAGATTTGCACAAATTCACAGATTTTTCACAAGGCCAATCAAGAGAATAGCAACTCACGCTTCCTTTCATAATGACTTTATCAACCACAATCGAAGAATTATTTGGAACAAAATGAAGGGATCTTTTAAGAACTAAGTCACCAAAAGTTTTATCAATAATTTTCAAATCTGCACAGGACTCGGTTGCTAAAAATTCCTTACCCTGCTTACCTTCGGGCTCATGTAGTGTGATTTCATCTTCAACCTTGCTTATGTTGATCATATAAAAGCGTCTTTCATCGGAAAGGTATTGAAGTTGAAAGTTATCTTTCGGTATTTCGGGAACCTGAAAAGTAGCAACACAAGAAAAATTCATAACTTGGTTAGTGGAAACATTCCTCACTACCCTTTCCTCGTCTTTTTCTTTTGTTTCTTCAATTTCTTTTTCAATTTTGTTGTCTGTATCACATTCCTTTCCACTCTCAATCTCTTTTTGCTCTTTTTCATTCTCTTTTTCTTTTTGATATCTTTAATTGTCTTCCTTTCATTACAAGATAGAGATGTTACAAATGAATCAGAACAGAAAGACTCTCGTTGGGTATGTACGGAATGACTTGCATACGAACAATGGTCACCTTTTTGAATTTGATTCTCAGTGGACGAGTACCTTGGGGCATACGAAGGATTACTTATGATTTCTTGTTCGTCCCCTTGGAAAACTTCACACTCAAAACTTGCTTTGCATCATCTTGAATTCCTCGTTGAATAGGACTCATGATATGAATCTCTTCTCGAATATTCATTGGATGTTCGTCTTCTTGGCACTCTCATTTCTGCCCTTTCACTTGAATTAAGTTGTCCTCATTAGGCTCTTTTCTCCACCCGTATCTCATTGATAGTAGCACTCAATGTTCAAAGTATGGCAGCCCGTTCGTCTAACTGTTGTTGGATCGTTTTAAGTTTATCATGGACATCATTATGGTCATCATCAACTTGACCAACCTTAGACATTTTCAAAAACCTGCAAAATAAACACTCAACACTCAAAAAGGAAAGTTAGCAAACCTCACCGTTAATCACTCAAAAAAAAAGGAAAATCAAAAAGAGGTAGAATTCAGTCTTGTGAGTTCTTTAGTAGAGTCTAGATCAGTCAAATAGAAAGTGTATGAACCGAAACTACCAAAGAATCCTAATTTGCACTAGGAGTCCAAAAAAATGACGAGACACCAATTGATTCGTGTTGCACCGAGGAAGAATTGTACACACGTTTAAATCCTACTAACACAAGAAACAAGAAGGTGTTAGATATTGTAAAGGGAGAATAAAAAGCAAACAAATGAAAACCTACAACTAAGTATCAATAAAAATTGCTGAAACTTGAAAACCCGAAAAAACTATGGAGTAACTTGACATCTTTGTTCAAGGTGTTCCCGATCTCCAAATATCATGAAATTAAATTTGGAATGTCCTTAAATATTGAATTTTTGATCTGGAAAGTTTGGACACTAAACTCAACCCGCTGAATTTTTTTTAATTTTTATTAGATTTCATCTTTTTCAATTTTTTGACTTTTTTGACTGATTTTTTTTGCGGGAAATATTTTTTTATATTCAATCACAGTGCCACAAATATGCATGTAAAATTTTAGATCAATCAGAAAATGTTTACCCACTCGAATGAATTATTTTCTAAAAAATTTTCTGGGTAAAACTGCTGTTTGTTGTTTAAAAAATAGAGATCAGTTTAGAAATCAACCAAGAACACCCAAAACGCCCAAAATCTGATACCAAATGATATAGGGTGCGCGTGGACCAAGATCAAGTTGTCAAGTCATGAGAAACTCCCACGAAAAACTCTAAACGAATGGTTCTGAAACGAAACAGAGAATTAATATTAGATTCGATTAGATCTGAAAATGAAAATTCCCAAATCAATAAATGAACAGCAAGAATCAAACGCCCTTAGGGATGATTAATCTTGGAAGCCAAGAACATGGGATTGTGTTCAAGGTAGGATCCAATCTGCCGAATCTGAAAAGAATAACACAAAACAGCAAGTTAATTTTAAAAATCCAGCAAATCGATTGAATTAGAAAATAGGGAATTGGGGCGGCAAGATCAATTGAAATTGAAGATTGGAGAACGTTTTCTTGATGCCAAAGATTGTTGCAAGATAGACTTTGAACTTTGGGAATGGTCGAAACGAACAAGAACAATAAAAATCTAAAACGAAATAGCAGGACCAATGTAGAATCAATTAGATTTGAAATTAAAATAATCAAAACAATGAAAGAGGGGTTTGGGCGGCAAGAAAGATGGGTTTGGAGAATCAAAACATTTCTTGATGTCCAAGGGTGGTGCCGATCAGATTCTTGAAGGTTGAACGGGGCTGGAAACGCAATAAGAAAACTTAAACAAGTTAGATAATGAAATCGACACAAGCAGAAATTAAAAAGAGATTGAACAGCAAGAAAATAAAGAAAAGTCCTAAGAAGCCTTGAAATCGAGAAAGATTTCACAACTCCCTTCAAACGACTCTAATCTCCCCTCCAATGAAGAACAATGGCAAGAAGAAGGCTAAAGATGGCTCCCACAATCAAAAAGATTGTTAAAACTACTTCTAAAGAAAACTCAAGAGAAAATTCTTGGAGAACTCAAAGAAAATTTTCACTCAAAACAAACCTGAAATTTTCAATGTAATTGTAATGTCTTTGACAATGTGGCCAGCCATGCCTATTAATAGGCCTTCTAACTATTTTCCTAATCTCATTAGGAAAACTAAAAAAAAACCCTAATTAATAAATTGAGAGGGAAAATTCAGCCAAGGCATTTAATGGGCTGCTTGGGCTGAATTTTTACATATATAATAATCCCAAAGTCTAAATATTAAACTAGGTATTTAAATAATTAAAATTTTACAAATTGGGCCACTTTAATAATTTGGCCTGATTTTCAACTAAGTATGGTTTGAATTTCTTGGTTGGGCTTGGAACCTCTTATTGGGCCTTGCCTTCAAGAACTTGGGCTTGCAGTCCATCTCCTACTGAAATTGGTTCGTTGATGCCCGTAACGGAGATCCAATGCGCGTTAGCTACAAGATTCGGTTTCTTGGACCAAGATTTCCAAGATTTGAAATCTTGATTTTCTTGATTCTTGAAATCGCTCCAAACAGCAAAATTAGGCCAAGATTCGGTTTCTTGATTTTCTTGAAAACAAGAAAGTGAATCTTGATTTTCTTTTTCCTTCGTATACGCATCTAAGGCCTTTGTGACTCGTATCAATCAACGAACCAATTTCTGATACGAACCGGCTCAGTGATGAGAGTCGAGTCGTTGATGTGCCCGATCGTGAATTGGAGTAATACTTGAGGGTGGCCGAAATAGATTAAGAAAGAAGAGATAAAGGCTCAAATTTAGTTCAAAAGAGGTTATGGAATGTATTGAGGTTGATAGGTGAACGAAAACCAAGTATTCAAGTTGAACCAACACAATATAAGTGTGTTAACCCGGGTAGGTGAAATGTTGTATGGATGGAAAACGAATAAAATGGAACCTCGACCCGCTATCAAAGATGATAGGAACCTTGGAATAATTTGAACGCCACACTTTGGGTGCAAAGTGATAAGTTTGGAAAAGAAAGACGGGTTGATGCCACAAGGGTTACTTGATAAGTCAGACGAGTCTTTGGAGAACAATGAGAGCTGAAAACAAACTCACAAAGTAATCAGATTTCATATAAGGTTCAAAAAGTATATTCTCTAACCTAAAATGATTACAAAACAAACTATTTATAGCTAAATTCCTAGGCTAGCCAAATGGACACTTGAGCAACTAATAAGTCAGTTTATTTTCAGCACAATAAATTAAAACTTCCATGTAACTTCCTAGGACGTCCCAAGAAGCTTCCTTGAAGATTCCTAGCTTTGGAGACATCAATGGACAGCTTTTTGATGTCTTCTAATAGCCTTGAATTAATGAAGTGATGGTTGCGCTGAAATGGCTGAATAGATTCGTCCATCTTGTGTGAAAGATATTATGGTTACTTGGGTGAGCTCAAAGGCCAGCTTAGGGAAGAGAAATGAGCTGCCGAATAAATGTGAGGAGTCATAGCTTTTAATCTCCACGAAAAGGCACCTAAATAAACTCAAAAATAGCAGCTAGGTCCTTTAATTCGGCTCCTTGATAAATGGCAACATTAATTGATGCAAAACTTGTCTAAATGCTGCTCATACACTCCTTCAAATAGACGGCACATTTATGGCTTTGGAGAATAACGAAAATGGCTCATGGAAAATCAGCAACTCTTCATGGGTCCTTTGATGTTTTAGCTGCACATTAAATTTAGCCAGATGACTCCTTTAATACTTTTGTTGAACACGAAAAAGGTGTCTTTAATAGCTGCACAAATTCATGCCGTCCAAGCCATTGAACCTCTTTAATTTTGTCCCCATTTCCATGCACCTTCAAAGTACATGCATGTTTTCTTCAGCAGCTCATTAAATGGACGTTCCTTGCATGTGGAACAGCCCCTTTAATACATGTCTTTGCTGTACATTAATTTCAGCCAGCATGCCTCCTCCATTAATTACCATTCATTAAATAAGCACATTGAAAAAGGACACTAGCAGCTCTTTTAATGCCGTCCAAGAGATGAATGTACCTGCAGCAAATAAAGTCAGCTAATTAATTAGCTTAAGACATGATAAATTCAGCAGCCACTAAGTCACATTAAATTGGCTTTAAATTTCGGCATAATAAATGGAGGCAATAAGCTGGACATATTTATGCTGTGTATGAAATAAGACACATGAAAAACATAAAATAAAACATATTTAATACACCTAATTAAAATGTCCAGATTTTGACAAATTAAATACTCATCATTTAATTAAGCTGAATTAACTAACTAAACTAACTTAATTAATTCATTCCAGCAACTAAAAGTCTAAATTAAAATAAATTGAAGTTCACATTCAATGAGCTAGAATCAGCTCAATTAAGCTCCATTGAGCTAGAACAAGCTAGATCAGCTCGCAAGGAGTTGCAAATGACGCCCGATGAGTTGAATCGAAAATGTTTCCGGGGCGGGGTCGTATCAATTTCGGTAGAAGACGGACTACAAGCCCAAGTTCTTGAAGGCAAGGCCCAATAAGATGTTCCAAGCCCAACCAAGAAGTTCAAATCATACTTAGTTGAAAATCAGGCCAAACTATTAAAGTGGCTCAATTTGTAAAGTCTTATTTTTTAAATACTTAGTTTAAATTTTATTTTTTATTCCTATGTAAAAATTCGGCCCAAGAAACCCATTAAAAGCCTTGGCCGAATTTCCCTTGAAGTTAATTAGGTTTTATTTTTAGTTTTCCTAATAGGGTTAGGAAATAGTTTGAAGGCCTATATTAAGGCTTGGCCGGCCACCCTTAAAAAACATCTTGAATTTAATTAAATTTTCAGATTTGTTTGTGAGTGAAAATTCTCTTTGAGTTCTCCAAGAATTTTCTCTTGAGTTTTCTTTAGAAGTAGTTTTAACAATCTTTTTTATTGTGGGAGCCATCTTCAGCCTTCTTCTTGCCATTGTTCTTCATTTGAGGAGAGATTAGAGCCGTTTGAAGGGAGTTGTGAAATCTTTCGGGATTTCAAGGCTTCTTAGGACATTATCTTTAGTTTTATTGCTGTCAATTCTTTTTTTAATTCCTGTTTTGTGCCGATTTCATTATCTATCTTGTTTAAGATTTCTTGTTGCGTTTCCAGCCTTCTTCAACATTAAAGAGGCTGATCGACACCCTTCTTGGCAGCAAGAATCGATCATTAATTCATCTTCTCCATTGATCTTGCCGTCTATTCATCCCAATTCTGATTAAATTCAGTTTGTTGGAATTTGGAGTTTGATTTGCTGTTTTGGATATTAATCTTTTCAGATTCGGTTTGGGAAGTTCACAAACGTTCTTGATTATCGAAGATCATTCTTAATCCATAATTTCCTTCTTTCTTGCTGCACGATTCCTCATTCTAATTCAATTTTGGTTCTTCTTGTGATCTGTTGAATTAACTTTCTGTTTTGGTGCAATTGACAGATTCGGTTGAATTAGAGTCTTCTTTGAAGTTTGTTCACGTGTTCTTAACTTCCAAATTCCCTAATAATAGGTGTTTCGATTCTTGGTTTATTCTTTGCTATTTTGGGGTTTTTATTTCAGATCTGGAAATTTTAAGATTTAATCTTGTTGTTTCGTTTCAGATCCGATAGTCTAAAGCGTTCTTAGGGATTTTCTCGTGACTTGGCAACTCGATCTTCGTCCGCGCGCAACCCTCTGTCAGTTTCATTACATCTAATTAATGTGTCTTGTTTTTTATTTAATATGTCTAAATTCAGCCAAATTTTACTTTGTCTTACTGCTGAATTCATTGTGTCTTCAGCTCATTCAATTTGCTGAAAGACAAAGTTGGATCCAAGAGGCGATGGGCATTTCCAAGTACTCGAGCGGATCAATGATAATGCATACAAAATTGACCTACCCAGTGAGTACAATGTAAGTTCTACTTTCAATGTGGCCGACTTATCTCCATCTGATTTTTTAGATTCGAGGACGAATCTTTTTCAGGAAGGGGGAATGATACGAGTCACAAAGGCTCAACTCAAGCTCAAGAACGTGATAGGCTCAAATTACCACAAGGCCCAATAACGAGGTCAAAGGCCAGGCAAATGCGTATGAAACTAAATGGAACCATTCAAGGCTTCATTAGCAAGGTGATAGAGGGTTGCGCACGGACCAAGATCGAGTTGTCAAGTCACGGGAAAATCCTATGAAAGCTTTAGACACTTAGATCTGAAACAAAATAGAAAAATTAAATCTTAGAATTCTAGATCTAAAACAAAAAACCCCAAAACAATAAAGAATCAACCAAGAATTAAAAACACTAATGAATAGCTATTCTTGGAAGCCAAGAACACGATATTGAATTCGAGACTCCAAACAACCGAATCTAAAAAGAATAACACCAAACAGCAAATTAAATTCAAAAGTCCAGCAAAACGAATTGAATCATAATTAGAATGATAGGACGGCAAGATCAATTGAAAAGGATGACTAAGGAACATTTCTTGCTGGCAAGAAGGGTGCCGATCAAATTCTTGAAGAGTATAATATCTGGAAACACAACAAAAGAGATTAAAATAAGTTAATCAATAGATCGACACAATCAGAAAAATTTAAAGAGGAATAAACAGCAATAAAGATAAGGAAAAGTCCTAAGAACCCTTGAAATCGAAAAAAGATTTCACAACTCCCTTCAAACGGCTCTAATCTCCCCTCCGATGTAAGCACACGGCAAGAAGAAGGCTGAAGATGGCTCCCACAATAAAAAAGATTGTTAAAACTACTTCTAAAGAAAACTCAAGAGAGAATTCTTGGAGAAACTCTAAGAGAATTTTCACTCAACAAAAATCTGAAATTTTAATGTAATGTGTAAAAAATGTATGTGAAGGGTGGCTGGCCAAGCCATATAACTAACTATTTTCCTAACCCTATTAGGAAAACTAAAAAAAACCCTAATTATTGACTTTTCAAGGGAAAATCAGCCAAGGCCTTTTAATGGGCTTCTTGGGCTGAATTTTTACATAAGAATTTAATTATAAAGTCTAAAAATTAAAACTAAGTATTTAAAGAATTAAAATTTCACAAATTGGGCCACTTTGACAATTTTGGCCTGATTTTCAACTAAGTCTAATTTAAACTTCTTGGTTTGGCTTGGAACATCTTATTGGGCCGTGTCTTCAAGAACTTGGGCTTATAATCTGTTCTTTCCTGAAATTGGTTCGTTGATGCTCATAACTGAGATCCAATGCACCTTAGCTACAAGATTCGGTTTCTTAATTTTCTTGAAAACAAGAAAGTGAATCTTGATTTTCTTTTTCCATTGTATACGCATCTAAGGCCTTGTTAGTGAAGCCTTGAATGGTTCCATTTAGTTTCGTACGCATTTGGCCTTTGACCTCATTATTGGGCCTTGTGGTAGTTTGAGCCCATCACATCCTTGAGCTTGAATTGGGCCTTTGTGACTTGTACCACAAGGCCTTAGATACGTATACAAAGGGAAAAGAAAATCAAGATTCACTTTCTTGTTTTCAAGAAAATTAAGAAACCGAATCTTGGTCCAATTTTGCTATTTTGAGCGATTTCAAGAACCAAGAAAATCAAGATTTCAAATCTTTGAATTCTTGGTCCAAGAAACCAAATCTTGCAGCTAAGGCGCATTGGATCTCAGTTACGAGCATCAATGAACCAATTTCGAGAGAGAACGGATCACAATCCCAAGTTCTTGAAGACTCGGCCCAATAAGATGATCCAAGCCCAATCAAGAAGTTCAAACTAGATTTAGTTGAAAATCAGGCCAGATTGTCAAAGTGGCCCAATTTGTTAAGTTTTACTTCTTTAAATACTTAGTTTAATTTTTAGACTTTATGAATTAAATTCTATGTAAACATTCAGTCCAAGAGGCCCATTTAAAGGGCTTGGCTGAATTTTCCTTTAAAAGTCAAACAATTGGGTTTTTTCTTAGTTTTCCTAATAGGGTTAGGAAAGTAGAAGTAGGCCTATATATGTAAGGCTTGGCCGGCCACCCACACACACAACACATTGAAATCAGATTTTTATTGAGTGAAAATTTCTCTTTAGTTTTCTCCAAGAATTCTCTCTTGAGTTTTTTTTAGAAGTAGTTTTAACAATCTTTTTGATTGTGGGAGCCATCTTCAGCCTTCTTCTTGCCGTTGTTCTACATTGGAGGGGAGATTCGAGTCGTTTGAAGGGAGTTGTGAAATCTTTCTTGATTTCAAGGCTTTTTAGGACTTTATTCATCTTTCTTGCTGTTCTTTCTTCTTTAGTTGTTTTTGTTTATGCTGATTGGTTGATTAACTTGATTTAATTTCTCTTGTTACGTTTTCAGCCATTCCAATCTTCAAGAATCTATTCGGCACCATTCTTGGCATTAAAGAAATGTCCCTTAGTCATACTCTTCAATAGATCTTGCCGCCCAAGCCTCATAATTCTGATTCAATTCGGTTTGATGGGTTTTGAGTTTAATTCTCTGTTTTGTGTTCTCCTTTGCAGATCCGGCTTGGGGGAGTCTTTTCTTGAAACTAAATTTTTGTTTCTTTGCTTCCAATAAATGCTATTAATAAGTGTTTCAATTCTTGGCTGATTCTTTCTTGTTTTGGGTGTTTCGTTTCAGATCTGTTAGTTCTAAGTTTAATTTTTTGTTTCGTTTCAGATCCGAGTGCCTATCGTTCTCGTTGGAGTTTCCCGTGACTTGACAACTCGATCTTGGTCCGCGCGTAACCCTCTATCATCAGCATCTTCAGTATATAACTCTTTAATATGTTCAAACCCTAATACTTTAGCATTTAATGTAGTTATTAAAGCATATCATCTAGACAAAGCATCCGCAACTACATTATCTTTACCTGTTTTATATTTTATCACATAAGGGAATGTTTCAATGAATTCCACCCATCGGGCATGCCGTTTACTTAACTTACCTTGTCCCTTTAACCATTTAAGGGATTCATGGTCTGTATGAATTACAAATTCATTAGGCAGCAAGTAATGTTGCCATACTTGAAGTGCACGAACCAATGCCAAAAGTTCTTTATCATAAGTTGAGTAATTTAATTGTGCACCATTCAACTTTTCACTAAAATAAGCAATTGGTTGCTATCTTGCATTAAAATGGTGCCAATGCCAATTCCTGAAGCATCACACTCAAGTTCAAAAGTGTTAGTAAAATCAGGTAATTTAAGAAGAGGAGCAGAACATAACTTAGCTTTTAGGGTTTAAAAAGCCTTTTCTTGAGTTTCACCCCATTTGAAACCCACAGATTTTTTAATAACTTCTGTTAATGGGGCAGCAATAGTGGAGAAATCTTTCACAAATCGTCGATAAAAACTAGCTAAACCATGGAAAGATCTCACCTCAGTTATCGATTTAGGAGTTGGCCACTCCTTGATTGCCTTAACTTTGTCCTCATCGACGTGAATACCTTGAGCACTAACTATGAAACCTAAAAATATTAGCTTATCACAACAAAATATGCATTTATCAAGGTTGGCAAATAATTTTTCAGCTCTTAGAATGTCTAAACCGTTCTAAAATGGAAAACATGATCATTTAATGTTGTTGAGTAAATTAAAATGTCATCAAAGTAAACTACTACAAATTTACCCAAGTGAGGCCTTAAAACGTGATTCATTAATCTCATAAATGTACTCGGTGCATTAGTAAGGCTGAAAGGCATAACTAACTATTCATATCATCCAAATTTTATTTTAAAGGCTATTTTCCATTCATCCCCTTCCCTCATTCAAATTTGATGATAACCACTTTTTAAATCAATTTTAGAAAATATAGTTGAATCATATAGTTCATCAAGCATGTCATCAAATCGAGGGATTGGATGTCTATAGTTTACCATTATTTTGTTGATTGGACAACAATCAACACACATTCTATACGTACCATCTTTCTTAGGTACCAATAAGACAGGAACGACACAAGGGCTTAAGCTTTAACGAATGTACCCTTTGTCTAATAAATCCTCAACTTGCCTTTGTGATACGACCCCACACTAGAAACATATTTGGCTCAGCTCACAAGTGAGGCTCGTCATTTTCACAAGCTCGTCCCAGCTCAATTTGGGCGGATTCTAGCTCATTGAGCTAGAATGTAATTTATTTAATTAAGTTTGCATTTATTTTGCTGGAATAAATAAGTTGCTGTTAGTTAAATTAGTTAATTAAATAAGTTAATTAATTTGTTTAAAAAAAATCTAGACAAATTTATTTATTTGTGATTCATGCATGTTCTTTTTTTTAACATGTTTAGTTATTACATAGTATAAATATGCCTATTTCATTACACCTAATCAATGTGGCTTATTGTTGAAATTCAGCCGAATTTATGAGACTAAATTGCTGCTGAATTTATTTTTCTGACATCCATTAATTGTGTCATAGTTCCAGCCGAAATTAAAAGCATGGTTAAATTGTCTTAATGGCTGCCGAATTTATTATATCTCTAGCTAATTAATTAGCTGCATTTAATTGGTGCAGGTACCATGTGTGGACAGCAAATAAAATGGGCACCATGCGTGGACAGCAAATTAAAAGCTGGAACCAGCTTAGTGTAAGGACGCCATTAATGATGATGGCTGCTGAAGGTGCATGGAATTACCGAATTTTAATGCAAGCATCTAGAAGAAAGCATGCATTCAGCCATACATGTATTTTGGAGGTGACCATTCGGCAAGGGGGCTGCACTTGCTGATTATTTTTCAATTAAACAGCCAATAAATTCTAAGTGTCCATTCGGCTATGGCTGTTCACACACCAAGTCTTTTCATTGCTAATTGTTCACATATAAGACTACTCCAATACCCCAGCAAGATGTGCATGCATTCGGCAGCATCAAGAAGTTTTAATTGCCAGCTTTTATTTCATTAGCTGAATACTCCAGCTCAGGAAATTAAGTCCTCACTAAAGGATTTTTTGTGGACACCAATGAACAAGAATACAAGGACTGTTCGGGAATACAAATGGCCAGATTACATTAACTTTGTTTCATGAATTTTTCCAGCTGAAACTAAATTCAATTTAGCTTAATTTGTAATTATTTGTGGCCATTCGGCTGGACTTAGTTGAGCTTATAAACAGTTCAAATGCTGCCATTGTAAAGGACTTTTGACTTTTTGCTCATTTGATTGTCTCCCTGTTTCTTTCGAACTTATCACTCCTAAATCGAGTGTGGCGTTCACCCCAATTATACCTTTGGTTCCTACTTTGTTAAGTAACGGGTCGAGGTCCATCAACCTTTGCCATCTTTCACCTTAAGCCATATAAGTTCCAGGGCGATACTCACTAAAGTATCGAATCGTTCTTGACGCTTGAGTTCTAATTTTCATCTCCATCTTTTTATTTTATCCACTTTCTTTTATTTTTTTATTCGAATCCATTCAATAATTAATTTAGCCAAATTTACCCTATTTTGGAAACTAAATACCACATTTGGCCAAATTTAACCCTTTGTTCTTAATCGAACGATACTTCTCAATTTTAACGATCGGGCACATTAACGACTCGACTCACATCACCGAGCTGGTTCTATCATTTGGTATTAGAGCTAGCAAAAACGAGGAGTACGGACGTTCTTAGCACTTTCAGAGTAAGTTCGTAACGTGAAAAAAAATAAAAAAAAGAAGAGAAAATTCAAAAAAATTGAAAAAAAATTAAAAAAAGGAAATTCAAAAAAAATGAAAAATATAAAAAAAAAGAAAGAAGTGAAAAGTCTTGTGAGTTTTATTTTGTTATCATTTCCTGTTACTTCCGAACATCCATTTATTCTACCATTCCTTCTACCCCCCAAAACGCCACACATACTTTGATTTTTATTTTCCTTGTTTCAGCCTACCCTATACACCCTAACGTTATCCTTTGCACCCATTTGAAGCTGACCCTCTAAGCCGCAATAAGTCTTCTTGAAACAAAATACGAATTCATGAGAGTGTGATGAGCAGAAAAAGGCATGAGTGGTGAGTACATTAGAGCGAGCAAAAGCCATTAAATGAGTGTAAACACAAGTGGAGTGCTATCCAATTTTCTTTACGAGTGAAACGTGAGATTTTGTGGTGAGGTATTTACTTTCTATTTTATTTTAATCATTTTTTCTCTTTTTAGCAAAAAAAAATTATTATGTCACAAGAATTTTTCGAATCAGAATTCCAATATTTGATGCAAGAGATGCATAGAATGGTGAAATCAAAATTTGATAAATTGCATGATCGATTGGATCGAGTGGAGGAAAGAGCCAGACGGAAACAAAATCCACCAAGTCGAGAAACAGAGTCGAGATCATCACGACGGTACTCGTCCAAAGACTACTCGCTAAGAGATTCTTATCGGGATGCCTATTCGTTAAGGAATTCAAGACGTGACAGCTTCGAGCTTGCGACTTTTCGATATGACAAACGAGAAAGCACAAGTTATTCCTCGTATACTTCAAAGAAGACCTTCCCAAAGGATTGTTCCCAAAGAAATGGACGAGAAGCCTACGAAAATATTTTCTCTTTCTTTGAGCCAAATGATTATCTTTTTGATTCATTCGTGTCGATCGCACATTGTAATGAAATCGAAAAAGTGAGAGAAAAAGAAAATGAAGAGAAAGAATTCGAAAAAGAAAAAGAGATTGAAAAAGAAAAAGAAATTAAAAAAGAGAGTGAGGTCGAAACTAAAAATGAAAATGAGAGAGGAAATGAAAAGAGAAAAAAAGAAGTTGAGATTAAAAAAGAAATGAGAGAAAAAGAGACAAACGAATCAGAAAAAGTGAGGAGCATTTCAACTAATCCATATGAAACTTGTTTTTGTTCTGTTTCTTCTTTTCAGGTGCCCGAGATATCAAACGATAATTTTCAACTTCACTACCTTTCTGATGAAGGACATTTTCATATGATCAATATAGGTAAGGTTGAAGATGAAAACGCGCCCCAAGAGTTCAAAGGTAAGCGAGGTGAGGAAATGTTAACAATCGAGTCACGGCCACCAGGTTTGAAAATTGTTAAAATATTTTTTAGTGACTTAATTTCTAAACGCTCTCCTTATTTTGGTCTGATTAGTTGCTACTCCTTGTATGTGGTTGATTTTTGTTCCAATCAACAAACCAAAGATTTAATTTTGCGTGATGACGGTTTTTCACGAAGGGCGATTAAAATTTTCATTTGTAACAATTTTGTGCACCAATTAACGCATTGTGGAAAATCCATGTGTCGAAACCTTTTTTTTTGAAAACAAAAATTTTTGTTGTCGACTTTAAAAAACAAAAATTGGAGCCGCCACCGATCTTTGATTGTGGTGTGATTGGCTCACCTTAACAAATGGTTTTGGTCTACGAATTTTGAGAAAATAGGTTCGGGAGTTCAGTTACGCATGAGGAAGGATTAGCACCCTCGTAACGCCCAAAATCGGTACCAAATTGATTCTGTAGTGTCTTGGTGTCGAAAATTTGAAAAGATTTTAAAAGAGAACTTTTAACTCGTGAATGAATTAAAACGATAAGACATTCTTATTTCAAAGAAATAAAACACCACACCCAGTAAGTTAGGGCACAATATTTTTAAATCTTCAAAATACCTGAATATTGCCTTTTGCTTTTGAAAATTCTTATTTCGAGCAGTCAAAATATCAGGACCAGTAAGTTAGGACCCAACATTTTTGAATTCCCGAGAATAAGCTTTATTTGAAATTTGTAAATTTATTGCAAAATAAATATTTGGCTTTCTAAATTCATCAAAAAAAATCGCAATCCAGTAAGTTAGGGCACGATCTTTCTCGAGAATCATGATTGCCAAATATTTAAAAAATATTTTAAAAAACGATTTTAATGCTTTGACGAAACCAAAATGTATTTTCTTTAAAAACATGATAAAATGTTAATGCATATATAAAACACATATATAAGTATACATATAAAAAGGGAATGAAATACATAAAAACTTATAATAATTTCTAAAAATGCATGTATATATGTATATGAGAATTGCGTAAATAAAGTAAAAATATAAAAAATATGTACAATATGTATATAAAATAATGGAGCATATAAAAAATAATAAAAATGTTTATAACAATTTAAGAAACAAAAAATATATATATATATATATTTATACTATAGAAAATGAATGTATTAAAATATGTATTAAAATATGTAGGTATGCATATATACACACGTTTGTAAAAAAAAAAGTCTATGAAGGATAATATAAAAAATACGTATATTCATATTTACAAAAGTAAAAAAAATGTTTGTATATACAAAAATGTATGTATGTATTAAAAGCTTTTTAAAAAAATGTATGTATATGTATTATTTTAAAACATGCATATATATATATATAGTAGGAATAATAATAATAATAATAATAATAATAATAAAGTCATAGTATAACATAATTATAAAAAAAATGAATAAAATAGTTAATAAAATGGTTAAATTGAACTTAAAAAAGAAAAAAAGGCTAAATTCGAAGTAAATTTGAAAGCAGGATCACATTGAATGCGCGAACAACAATAGGGGACTAAAAGGGAAATTAATCCCACCCTCCAAAACGCCGCGCAGCACTGGATTAAATCGAAACAAAATTGAAATATGCGGCTAAATTTAAAAAATAACAAAATGGGCTTGATTGAAGCGAATCACAACCAGGAGGGACTAGTAACGCAAATCTCCCATTTAAGGTTGATATGCGTGGACACCCAAACTAAACGGGCCCATCTTTGTCCATTCTTTAAGTTTTAAAGGAAAAAAATTAAACAAAAGAATATATATTTATTCTTTTGGGTTTCCCTTTCCAGAAGAGAAACCAGTTCCTTTTAGGGTTTCCTCAACCCTTGTACATCGCCTCTCAGCCTCACGCCAAGGCTCCGATTGCGACGGAGGTGGCGCCGACTCGACGAATCCGGCGAGAGAGGTAAGTCCTTCCCCTTTTTTTATATTTTAAATGAAAATAAAATGAAAATAAAAAATAAATAAATATATATATATATGTAAATAAAAATGATGGGCACTGCCAAGTAAAACAAAAAGAAAAAAAAATCACCTTTGTAAAAACAAATTTTATATTTCTGTTCTGTATTCCCTGTGTTTTTCTTTCTATTCTCAATCCCCTCTTATTTACATATTGAAGTTGGCCTTTTATAGCCAAAATGGAAATGAAAAAAAACAAAAGAAATCTATATTATTCCCAGATTTTTGCTATTCTGTTTGTTTGTTACTGCAGGTATAGTTGGAGGAGCGGTGTTTCCGGAGGTGTGACGCGCGTGAAGCTAGGTCAGCCCCTAGACGTGCAGCGCTGGAGGTTGCTGGTGGCTGCTATGCAGCTAAGGCTTTGCTTAGGTTTTTTTTTTGATTTAATGTATTGGGCTATCTGGGCTTGTATTTTATTTGGGTTTATTCTTTAATGGGCCAGGCACATTTGGGCTTATACAGCTACCCCTCTTTGCTCGTTGTCGTGTAACGAGAACAGAGCAAAGACTAAAAGGCCCAATTGTGCCCGGTCCTACTTAAGCCTCGTTTTCTTCAGTGCTTCTCTTTTTGAGGTAGCATCATTCTGTCCTACTGCATCCTTAGAGGTATAGGAACTGGTGCTTCAATCCACTCCACTGTAACGTCAGGGAGATAGGATCCGTACCTTGTGGCTTCTCAAAAGAACAAAATTTGCTATCTTTAGTCTGCTCCACTGCAACTTTAGGGAGATAAGACTTATAGTTTCAACTTGTTCTAATACGACTTAAAGATAAATCGGATGCGATCTACTCTACTGCAACTTTAGAGAGATGAGATCTGCGGTTTTAATCCACTCCATTGCAACTCCAAGGAGATAGGACCGGTTATTCTGTCTGCTCCACTGCAACTTCATGGAGATAAGACTTGTATCTTCGATCTACTTCGCCACCAGTATGGAAAGACAAGATCTGCTCTCTTTGATCTACTTCATGCCAATACATGAAGACAAGATCTGCTTTCTTTGATCTACTTCACGCCAATACATGAAGACAAGATCTTCGATTGATTCCACTGACGACCAGGGAGATAGAATTACTGGCTTCAATATACTCCACTATAACCTCAGGGAGGTAAAATCTGCCATCTTTGATCTGCTCTACTACTATTTAGGGAGATAAGATCTGTAATCTACTGCCCAGGGAAGTAGAATTACTGGCTTCAATGTACTCCACTGTAACTACAGGGAGGTAATATTCACCATCTTTAATCTGCCCCACTACTGCTTAGGGAGACAAGATCTAAAATCTTCAATCTATTCCACTGCTGCCCAGGGAAATAGAATTACTGGCTTCAATGTACTCCACTGTAACCACGAGGAGGTAAAATCTGCCATCTTTGATCTGCTCCACTACTGCTTAGGGAGACAAGATCTGAAATCTTCAATCTATTCCACTGCTGCCCAGGGAAGTAGAATTACTGGCTTCAATGTACTCCACTGTAACCACAGGGAGGTAAAATCTGCCATCGTTGATCTGCTCCACTACTGCTTAGGGAGACAAGATCTGAAATCTTCAATCTATTCCACTGCTGCCCAAGGAGATAGAATTACTGGCTTCAATGTACTCCACTGTAACCTCAGGGAGGTAAAATCCACCATCTTTGATCTGCTCCATTACTGCTTAGGGAGATAAGATCTGTAATCTTCAATCTATTCCACTGCTGCCCCGGGAGATAGTATTACTGGCTTCAATGTACTCCACTGTAACCACAGGGAGGTAAAATCTGCCATCTTTGATTTGCTCCACTACTGCTTAGGGAGACAAGGTCTGAAATCTTCAATCTATTCCACTGCTGCCCAGGGAGATAGTATTACTGGTTTCAATGTGCTCCACTGTAACCACAGGGAGGTAAAATCTGCCATCTTTGATTTGCTTCACTGTCTATGCAGGAAGCAAGATCTAAAATCTTCAATCTATTCCACTACTGCCTAGGGAAGTAGAAAAGATTTGGCCTTTTCTTAATCATCTGCTATCACAACACAGGGTGTAAAGCTCTTTGGTCTCTTACACCATTCGCAGGGTGCCATACCAAATACTCATGCATAAATGAAGAATTTTCTTATCCAAGAACAACTTCTTCTCATTATTCGGTGATCATTGCTTGCTTGTTCATTGAAGCTTTGTCACCAACACGACATCTTGCCGTATTGTTCAATCGATGTTTTAGACAGCAAAACCTCAAAGGGATAGTCTGAATTTAGACTTTTCCTGGTGCGTTCTAAACAATAGTCCTGTTTCAGGTTCCTGTATTATTTAGAAACTTCTAGAGTAATATGCAAAACTTCCCTTGTGAAAGTTTTATTAGTCTATGAATCATTATTCTAATAAAACATGCTTGCAAAAAAGATCATGGATAAGAATAGAGTTGGTTCTGAGCAAAGCTCGAAATGAATAAATTGTCAAAGATAATAAAGATGGATAAAAAAGAAACTGATTTAGGAATGCGTATCTTGGAAATGAATGAAGTGCTCCAAGAATAACAAAAATAGTATAAGAATTAGGTGCCCCAGATATCGCAGCTTGAACTTTGCTGTACAGACTTTCTGAAGACCATTCTGAGTTTAACATGTGTTTAGGAGTACTTTGACGATGCCTCAAGATGTCGCCTACCCTTTTCTGTTGATTCGGGTATAGCAAGACCACTGCATGCCCCCATTCTGATCAGTATTTGAGCTGCTTTGAAAATTTCAAACGCCATTTTGATCAACATTTGAGCCGCCCTTTTTGGGTTTTCAACTCAAATCCCCTTTGGTCTAAGGCGCCCTTTGCGGGTTTTCACCTTAGCCTCTCCATTTTTACTTTTTCATTTTTTATTTTCATCTTTTCATTTTTTCACATTGTTTTTTTTTTGGACTCAAACTTCCCTGTGTGGGTTTTTACCTTGGTCCTCTCCTTCTTTAAGCGGAGTATTTCCTAACCGAATCTGAGTTTACAGGACTTTGCAAGTTTATCATCTCACTCAAAATCGAAGCTCCTTTGGAAAAGACCTTCTCTATAACATTAGGTTCTTCCCAATTTGGCATCCGTTATATTTTTTTGTAGAGTAAGGATCTTCTTCAGAATTAGGTCACCATCGTGGAATTCTCTGGGACAAACCTTTTGCTATTGGCTCGCATCATTTATTTCTTGGTACATCTGACCATGATGAATAGTTTCTAGCATTTTCCTTCAATTAGGTTCAACTAATCGTATCAGGATTGGATCTTCATCTTACTTCAGCTCAGCCAAAACTCGAAGAGAAAAAATTTCAACTTCAATGAAAAAACGTGATAAACTGAAAAGAGTGGCATTGCCCCGGTAGAGTTTTCACTGCACCATTCATGATATTCACTTTGAACATACTGTAAATTTTTGATATCGGGCTATTATTCAAATTGCAATAACAGCGCTTAAACCGGGTACATCCTGGTATGACCATGCGAAGGCATCTTTGAATGCTTGAAGTAACTCAGCAACGTCTTGCTTTGTTTTTTGGCCATGCATTTTCCCTCAAGGTCACAGTCTCTATTGTCTCCTCATGGGGTAAAATTTCCTTCCTGCTTTACCATACTTAATAAGTCCAGAAATAAGCTACAATCCATGTCATCTTCAAAGTTGTGAAATCCGTCTAAACACATGTCTCACTCAAAAGGAGATTCTGGGTCTGTAGCAGCGTCACTCATGTCATTGATATTTGGGGACCCATGGTGGGTACCGAAGAATATACAAAAGAATGTATGAATAATATGAATGAACGAATGAATGGTTTGGCAGAAAAAATCCAAAAGAATGAAGAAAACGTAAAGACTGAAAGAACATTTGCTCAAAGATGATTGCAATAATGTATTCATTAAAATAATAATATTCAAATGTGAGCCTATTTCACAAAGAAATTCTTATTGCTTCTAGGCTGAAAGCAACAAGTGTGTTCTGAACATTACTCTAACAAACTCTAAATACTTTAGGGGTTTCCTCTGCAGTCCCATTATTTAGAACACCTCTAAGGCGAATATCCAACAAGGATCCTTTTAATTGTGTCTGCATATATGGCATCGATGTGCAAATTTCTCACCACTTCTTCGTACATTGTAGTCCCTCCATCCTCAATCATGATTGGGTAGCAGACTTCTTGCACTAGATAAGTCATCAAGCTTGACAACACCCATGTTGATGAGTTTTTCAACTAGCTTTTTTAAGGTAATGCAATTCTCAATTGAGTGCCCCGTAATTCCCGCATGGTAGTAACATTGTGCGTTCGCATCATACCACTTGGGATATGGAGGTTGTGAGGGTTTTAAGTAGGAAGGAGAAACAACTTGCGCATCGAATAAGCTTTGGTACAGCTCCTTATACGACATCGGAATTGGCGTGAACTGGAGCTTCTCAGTACCTGGTTTCACTCCAGATTCCTATCTCATTGAACTTTGTTGACTAGCAACCCCCTTTCCTAGATGACTTACAGCAACTGATTTAGAATAACCTGTGTTGTTCACCTCATTTTCTCTTCTCCTTGAGGCTGACCGCTTGTTACTCTCTTCCGCATCAATTTTCCCGCTTCTTATAGCATTTTCGATCATTTCACCATTCATAATTATGTCAGAAAAGCTTTTTGTAGCATTTACTAACATGTGCGTAATGAATGGGGCTTTCAGTGTGTTAATGAACAGCATGGTCGTTTCTTTTTCTAAGAGCGGTGGCTGAACTTGGACTGTGACTTCCCTCCATCCTCTGTGCGTACTGCCTAAAGCTTTCACTCGGCTTCTTCTCCATGTTTTGAAGGGTGATTCTATCAGGAGCCATGTCCGTCACATGACTATACTGTTTCATGAATGCTTGGGCCAAATCCCTCCATGAACCAATCGTGGTACGACTCAGTTGATTGTACCACTTAGATGCTGCCCCTGTGAGGCTATCCTGGAAACAATGAATCAGTAGCTGGTCATTGTTAACATATCCAGCCATTCTCCTGCAAAACATGGTGATATGTGCTTCTGGGCAACTTGCCCCATTGTACTTCTTGAATTCTGGCATCTTAAACTTATGGGGAAGTACCAAATCCGGAACTAAACTCAGTTCTTTAGCGTCAATCCCACGATAGCCTTCAGTGACCTCCATCGCCTTAAACTTTTCTTTGAGCCACTTGCATCTTTCTTCTAACTGTTTCGGTAACTCCTCCTTCATTCTTTCCTTCTCAGCCACTTCATCAAAGTCAAGAATGGCAGAGTTAACAGGGTTATTTTCGGGATTAGAACCCGGTCCAGCTTGGAAGTTCGAAACACCAGCCCGAAACTGCTGAGGCATGATGGTGACAGTAGATTTGCGCGGGTATTCAGCTTGAGTTTGCACATGTGGAGGGGTGAAACCTGGAGGATAGAAAGGTTCATCATCATCAACATTTGCCATGGGGCCCTTTCCTTTATCACGTCCCTTAGTTATCAGTTGGGTTAACCTTGCCACTATATCTTCTTGGGATTCCCGCATTTCTCAGACATCTCTTGTTTCATCTTGTCTAACCGCTCCTGCACCTGTAGCTGAATTCGGTCCTGCATATCCTTTTGACACTGCTCGAGTTTTTCTAATCTCTGGTCCATATCTTTCGTCTTTGCCCGAGTGCTGTATCAGTTTTGGATTGGTTGGTTGGTTTCCAGGTTAATTGAGCAATGATTTTAGTTAGTTAGGATCATTTAGAGGTGTTTGATGCATATGATGCAATGTAATGCAAATGCATGAAATGAATGCAAAAAGAGACGTTGATTCATGTTCAATTCTTTACTAGAAAACCTCACTAGAAAACAAATCTCTTTACATAAAGCGAATATATATACGGCTTCACCCTCGTACTCCAAGCGAAGACATCGACCATTCGGATATTAAGATGCATCTCACGAATTTGAGCTCCTTTTTGTTCGATCTAGGTCGCAACTCCCTGCTCACTCACGTTGATACGAGTCTCAAAGGCCCAACCCAAGAACGCGATGGGCTCAAATTGCCACAAGGCCCAATAACGAGATCAAAGGCCCGACAAATGCGGTCCAAACTAAATGGGACCATTCAAGAGTTTGTTAGCAAGGCCTTAGATGCATACACGAGAGAACAAGAAAATCAAGATTCACTTTCTTGTTTTCAAGAAAATCAAGAAACCGAATCTTGGCCCAATTATGCTGTTCGAAGAGATTTCAAGAATCAAGAAAATCAAGATTTCAAATCTTGGAAATCTTGGTCCAAGAAACCAAATCTTGCAGCCAACATGCATTGGATCTCCGTTATGAGCATCAACGACCCAATTTCGGAAGGAGATGGATCACGAGCCCAAATTCTTGAAGACAAGGCCCAATAAGCAACTTCCAGCCCAATCCAGAAATTTATGCATATTTAATTGAAAATTAGGCCAAAATGTCAAAGGGCCCAATTCATAAACATTTTATGTGTTTAATTTAATTTTTTAAGCTTTTAGGAACATACATGTAAAATTCGGCCCAAAAACAGCCCATACATAAGCTTGGCCGAATTTTCCCTTATTATTTTATTAATTAGGTTTAATTTTATTAGTTACTTGTTAGATTAGGATTACTTGAGGCCTATTTAAAGGCATGGCCGGCCACCCTTTGTACACAACACTTATATTCATTCTTAAATTTCAGATTTGAGAGAGCAGAATTTTCTTTGAGTTTTCTCCAAGATTTCTCTCTTGAGTTTTCTTTAGAAGTTGTTTTAACAATCTTTTGATTGTGGGAGCCATCTTCAACCTTCTTCTTGCCATCGATATTCTTTGGAGGGAAGATTAGAGCCGTTTGAAGGAATTTGTGAATTCTTTCGGGAATTCAAGGGTTCTTAGGACTTTTCTTTAATTCCTTGCTGTTCAATCTATTTTCTTTATTATTGCTTGTGTCGATTCATTATCTAATCTTTTTTGTTGTTCTTGCTTGTGTTTCCAGCCTTGATTAAACTCAAGATCTCATCGTTTAAGTTGTTCTTCTATTGGCAGCACACGTTCGTATCCAAAAATCCCCAATTCCTAGGGTTTGGCCGATTGAATTTCTTTCAATTTGGGGATCAATTGATTGCTGGAAATTAGGCATTCTTGGCCGAATCAGTTCCTTGGTAGATTAGCATTCTTTCTCTACTTCCAATTTCGTACAACTTCATCAATTTCTTTCTTTTCTTTTGCCGCCCCAAATCCCTAATTTTCTATTGAAAATTCTGATTGATTTAATTCGTTTGCTGTTTTAGTGTTCTTGGACAGATTCGGCTTGTGGAGAATTAATCTTGGAGTTCAATTTCGACTTCTTGAACTTCAAAAACATCCATTCATTCATTCGTTGTTTCTTGCTGCTCATTTAATTGAATTTGGGGATTTAATTCCAGATCTGATTAGTTTATTCTTGTTCTTTGTCTTAATTTTCAGATCTGTTCGTTTAGAGCTTTCGTAGGAGTTTCCCGTGACTTGGCAACTCGATCTTGGTCCGCGCGCATTCCTCTATCATTTGGTATCAGATTTTGGGCGTTTTGGGTGTTCTTGGTTGATTTCTAATCTGATCTCTATTTTTTAAAGCACAAACAGCAGTTTTACCCAGAAAAATTGTTCGAAAAAAATTCATTTGAGTGGGTAAACGTTGTCCGATTGATCTGAAATTTTACATACATATTTGTGCAACTGTGATTGAATATAAAAAAATTAATCCCGCAAAAAAATCAGTCAAAAAAGTCAAAAAAATCAAAAAAGACGAAATTCAATAAAAATTTTAAAAAATATTCAGCGGGTTGAATTTGGTGCCCAAACTTTCCAGATCAAAAATTTAATATATAAGGACATTCCAGATTTAATTTCGTGATTTTTGGAGATCAGGAACACCTCGAACGAAGTTGTCAAGTTACTCTGCAGTTTTTCGGGTTTTCTGTTTTCAGCAATTTTTATTGATTCTTAGCTGTAGGTTTTCATTTGTTTGCCTTTATTCTTCCTTTACGTTATCTAACACCTTCTTGTTTCTTGTGTTAGTAGGATCTAAACGTGTGCACAACTTCTTCCTCGGTGCAACACGAATCAATTGGTGTCTCGTCAGTTTTTGGCATCCTAGTGCAAATTAGGACTCTTTGATAGCTTGGTTCATTCACTCTCTAATTGGTTGATATAAACTCTCCTAAAGGACTCACAAGACTGAATTCTGGCTCATTGAAAATTTCAATTTCCTTTTTGAGTGATTAACGGTGAGGTTTGGTAACTTTTATTTTTGAGTGTTCAGTGTTTATTTTTGCAGGTTTTTAAAAAATGTCTAAAGGTGATAATAATGATGATACATTTATGAAAGTACAACAACAGTTAGACGGACATGCTGCTGCAATCACGCAAATAAATGCTACACTTCAAGCATTGAATGCTACTTTGAATGAGGTACGATTGAATCAAGAACCTCAATATCGAGATCCAATCAAGGAAGATAGGGATAACCAGCCCCATAGGCGCGGCCCTCGACGTGTCCCTAGAATGGATGATGATTTTCATGATCGTGGGCAACCTTCTTTGGCAAAATCAAAGAGCGAGCAGCAACGAGAACATCTCTTTCATACTCGCTGCCATGTACAAGGTAAGCTTTGTAGAGTTATTATTGATGGTGAAAGATGCTCGAACGTAGCCAGCACGACGATGGTGGAAAAGCTTTGCTTAACCACTACCAAGCATCCACAACCTTATCAACTACAAGGGCTTAGCAACGAAGGCCAATTTAAGGTCACTCAACAAGTGCGCATCGCCTTTTCTATCGGTAAGTATCAAGACGAAGTTGTGTGCGACGTAATGCCTATTCAAGCCTGCCATTTGTTGCTAGGAGAACCATGGCAACTGGATCGAAAGGCCACTCACGATGGTTGTACAAATAGGTATTCTTTCAAGCATCAAGGAAGGAAAATCACCTTAGTGCCACTCACTCCGGAACAAGTCCATGAGGACCAAATCAAACTGAAAAATTCTGTTGTTAAAACAAGTGAGGAAAAAGAAAAAGAGAATGAAAAAGAGCAAAAAGAGATCGAGAGTTAAAAGGAATGTGAAACAGACAAGAAAATTGAAAAAGAAGTTGAAGAAAGAAGAGAAAATGAGTTAGAAAAAGAAACAAAAGAAAAAGACGAGGAAAGGGTAGTGAGGAATGTTTTCACTAACCAAGATATGAATTTTTCTTGTGTTGCTACTTTTCAGGTTCCCGAAAGACCGAAAGATAACTTTCAACTTCAATATCTCTCAAATGAAAGACGCTTTCATACGATCAACATAGGCAAAGATAAAATCACACTACATGAGCTCGAAGAGCTTCAACTACACTATGCCCCCGATGAGCGAAGGTTTGTATTAAATGGAAAAGGTAAATCGACCCTTATCATTCTGCTTATAAAGTGGACTCAATTGCCATTAGTCCCGTTCGATCGAGGAAAGTCGAGTCCATTTGATTTTTCAGATTCGAGGACGAATCTTTTTGAGGAAGGGGGGAATGATACGAGTCTCAAAGGCCCAACCCAAGAACGCGATGGGCTCAAATTGCCACAAGGCCCAATAACGAGATCAAAGGCCCGACAAATGCGGTCCAAACTAAATGGGACCATTCAAGAGTTTGTTAGCAAGGCCTTAGATGCATACACGAGAGAACAAGAAAATCAAGATTCACTTTCTTGTTTTCAAGAAAATCAAGAAACCGAATCTTGGCCCAATTATGCTGTTCGAAGAGATTTCAAGAATCAAGAAAATCAAGATTTCAAATCTTGGAAATCTTGGTCCAAGAAACCAAATCTTGCAGCCAACATGCATTGGATCTCCGTTACGAGCATCAACGACCCAATTTCGGAAGGAGATGGATCACGAGCCCAAATTCTTGAAGACAAGGCCCAATAAGCAACTTCCAGCCCAATCCAGAAATTTATGCATATTTAATTGAAAATTAGGCCAAAATGTCAAAGGGCCCAATTCATAAACATTTTATGTGTTTAATTTAATTTTTTAAGCTTTTAGGAACATACATGTAAAATTCGGCCCAAAAACAGCCCATACATAAGCTTGGCCGAATTTTCCCTTATTATTTTATTAATTAGGTTTAATTTTATTAGTTACTTGTTAGATTAGGATTACTTGAGGCCTATTTAAAGGCATGGCCGGCCACCCTTTGTACACAACACTTATATTCATTCTTAAATTTCAGATTTGAGAGAGCAGAATTTTCTTTGAGTTTTCTCCAAGATTTCTCTCTTGAGTTTTCTTTAGAAGTTGTTTTAACAATCTTTTGATTGTGGGAGCCATCTTCAACCTTCTTCTTGCCATCGATATTCTTTGGAGGGAAGATTAGAGCCGTTTGAAGGAATTTGTGAATTCTTTCGGGAATTCAAGGGTTCTTAGGACTTTTCTTTAATTCCTTGCTGTTCAATCTATTTTCTTTATTATTGCTTGTGTCGATTCATTATCTAATCTTTTTTGTTGTTCTTGCTTGTGTTTCCAGCCTTGATTAAACTCAAGATCTCATCGTTTAAGTTGTTCTTCTATTGGCAGCACACGTTCGTATCCAAAAATCCCCAATTCCTAGGGTTTGGCCGATTGAATTTCTTTCAATTTGGGGATCAATTGATTGCTGGAAATTAGGCATTCTTGGCCGAATCAGTTCCTTAGCAGATTAGCATTCTTTCTCTACTTCCAATTTCGTACAACTTCATCAATTTCTTTCTTTTCTTTTGCCGCCCCAAATCCCTAATTTTCTATTGAAAATTCTGATTGATTTAATTCGTTTGCTGTTTTAGTGTTCTTGGACAGATTCGGCTTGTGGAGAATTAATCTTGGAGTTCAATTTCGACTTCTTGAACTTCAAAAACATCCATTCATTCATTCGTTGTTTCTTGCTGCTCATTTAATTGAATTTGGGGATTTAATTCCAGATCTGATTAGTTTATTCTTGTTCTTTGTCTTAATTTTCAGATCTGTTCGTTTAGAGCTTTCGTAGGAGTTTCCCGTGACTTGGCAACTCGATCTTGGTCCGCTCGCAACCCCCTATATCACACGTTCATTAGCTTCTTTAAAAGATTGGGACCTTTGATGACTTTTGAATAAACTTTGACAATTTGGATCCTCAGGTCATGCAGCAAAGTCGTATACTCCTCTTGCTAGGCTATTACCTTTCGTGTCATGTTTTCGTAGACTATACTCGAACAACCGTATTATCCTCCACCTTATCAAGAAACCCGTTTTCCCTGGCAAGTTCTCTATTAACAACCAAACGTGAATCAACACCTCTTTTATATGATGAAATGCCATGCAGTCAAAAATATCATGCAGCCAAAACAAAACACACAAGTTAGTATCATGCATAAAATCATAATTCAATGTACACAGAAAATTATAAAAGCACCTATTCAGGACCCCTCTAGGGTTTGGTATAGCTCTACCTAGGGTAAGTTCCTAAGGCTCACTATATTAGGCTTAGTTTCTAGAGTAAGGGTACCCGAACCAGCAGATTCCTCGATCCTCACCCATTATAGGCTCATGTGGATCGAGTTCAGTTCAGGGGGATACATTTCCCTATGGTTGCACGGAGATGAAAATCTCACGAAGACATAAGTACGGATGTATCCCGGAAGCGGTCCACTACCCTGCACGGAGGTGAAAACCTCACGAAGGACTAGTTTCTCGCTCCCACTTAAGGGGGTAAAACGGACCATGTAATGCAAAATGCAAATACAAAGTAACTGACTTGATCCAATCATGCAAACCCCATGATAAAAATCAATGAAGGCGAAGAGAAATCATGTTTTTTTTTTAAAACTTTTAATTTTCAACAAGAAGACAAAACATAACCAATTCATGGCTCGACTCTCTAAAAGTCCCCAGCAGAGTCACCAAGCAGTCGAAACCTTTTTTTTTGAAAACAAAAATTTTTGTTGTCGACTTTAAAAAACAAAAATTGGAGTCGCCACCGATCTTTGATTGTGGTGTGATCGGCTCACCTTAAAAAACGGTTTTGGTCTACGAATTTTGAGAAAATAGGTTCGGGAGTTTAGTTACGCATGAGGAAGGATTAACACCCTCGTAACGCCCAAAATCGGTACCAAATTGATTCTGTAGTGTCTTGGTGTCGAAAATTTGAAAAGATTTTAAAAGAGAACTTTTAACTCGTGAATGAATTAAAATGATAAGACATTCTTATTTCAAAGAAATAAAACACCACACCCAGTAAGTTAGGGCACAATATTTTTAAATCTTCAAAATACCTGAATATTGCCTTTTGCTTTTGAAAATTCTTATTTCGAGTAGTCAAAATATCAGGACCAGTAAGTTAGGACCCAACATTTTTGAATTCCCGAGAATAAGCTTTATTTGAAATTTGTAAATTTATTGCAAAATAAATATTTGGCTTTCTAAATTCATCAAAAAAATTCGCAATCCAGTAAGTTAGGGCACGATCTTTCTCGAGAATCATGATTGCCAAATATTTAAAAAATATTTTAAAAAACGATTTTAATGCTTTGACGAAACCAAAATGTATTTTCTTTAAGAACATGATAAAATGTTAATGCATATATAAAACACATATATAAGTATACATATAAAAAGGGAATGAAATACATAAAAACTTATAATAATTTCTAAAAATGCATGTATATATGTATATGAGAATTGCGTAAATAAAGTAAAAATATAAAAAATATGTACAATATGTATATAAAATAATGGAGCATATAAAAAATAATAAAAATGTTTATAACAATTTAAGAAACAAAAATATATATATATATATATTTATACTATAGAAAATGAATGTATTAAAATATGTATTAAAATATGTAGGTATGCATATATACACACGTTTGTAAAAAAAAGTCTATGAAGGATAATATAAAAAATACGTATATTCATATTTACAAAAGTAAAAAAAATGTTTGTATATACAAAAATGTATGTATGTATTAAAAGCTTTTTAAAAAAAATGTATGTATATGTATTATTTTAAAACATGCGTATATATATATAGTAGGAATAATAATAATAATAATAATAATAATAATAATAATAATAATAATAATAATAATAATAATAATAATAATAATAATAAAGTCATAGCATAACATAATTATAAAAAAATGAATAAAATAGTTAATAAAAGGGTTAAATTGAACTTAAAAAAGAAAAAAATGCTAAATTCGAAGTAAATTTGAAAACAGGATCACATTGAATGCGCGAACAACAATGGGGGACTAAAAGGGAAATTAATCCTACCCTCCAAAACGCCGCGCAGCACTGGATTAAATCGAAACAAAATTGAAATATGCGGTTAAATTTAAAAAATAACAAAATGGGCTTGATTGAAGCGAATCGCAACCAGGAGGGACTAGTAACGCAAATCTCCCATTTAAGGTTGATATGCGCGGACACCCAAACTAAACGGGCCCATCTTTGTCCATTCTTTAAGTTTTGAAGGAAAAAAAAATTAAACAAAAGAATATATATTTATTCTTTTGGGTTTCCCTTTCCAGAAGAGAAACCAGTTCCTTTTAGGGTTTCCTCAACCCTCGTACGCTGCCACTCAGCCTCGCGCCAAGGCTCCGATTGCGACGGAGGTGGCGCCGACTCGACGAATCCGGCGAGAGAGGTAAGTCCTTCCCCTTTCTTTATATTTTAAATGAAAACAAAATGAAAATAAAAAATAAATATATATATATATGTAAATAAAAATGATGGGCACTGCCAAGTAAAACAAAAAGAAAAAAAATCACCTTCGTAAAAACAAATTCTATATTTCTGTTCTGCATTCCCTGTGTTTTTCTCTCTATTCTCAATCCCCTCTTATTTACATATTGAAGTTGGCCTTTTATAGCCAAAATGGAAATGAAAAAAAAAACAAAAGAAATCTATATTATTCCCAGATTTTTGCTATTCTGTTTGTTTGTTATTGCAGGTATGGTTGGAGGAGCGGTGTTTGCGGAGGTGTGGCGCGCGTGGAGCGGGGTCAGCCCCGAGACGTACGGCGCTGGAGGTTGTTGGTGGCTGCTATGCAGCTAAGGCTTTGCTTAGGTTTTTTTTTTGATTTAATGTATTGGGCTATCTGGGCTTGTATTTTATTTGGGTTTATTCTTTAATGGGCCAGGCACATTTGGGCTTATACACCATGAATTTGTGCAAGTATGATTTGATGAATGAAAAAAGTTTTAACTATTTGTCCCTGTGTGTGCGAAAATCCCATTGGTTTAACGTGTTTGGTTTAATGAAATTTTTGCTACATTTTGGCATGAATACTCAAAATCAAGTTTTTAAACCCGGAATCTGTTTTGGTTCGTTTTATGGAAAAATCAAGCTTAATTGATTTTGTGTGAACAATTTCTATTGTTTTGATAATTGGTTGTTGAATAAGGAAATGAGGTATGAAAAATTTGATTTCAATTTAAATTCATTCCTTAATCCATTTTTGTGGTTGTACCTGAAGTTCGTATTTCATTTTGTCAAGGTTAATTCAGCCACAGAGATTCGACTAGGCTACATTCCCGAGGAGAGAAGGTTTATGATGATCGACAAAGGTAAAAATGATCCTTGCTTTTCCATCCCTCGAGAAAAACAAGGTATGACTTACGAGAACTTTAAAATTTCTCTGCCCTATTCGGTTGGTAATAAACCTTATGTTGAAGAATTGGTTGCCGCAAGATATTTAAATTATGATGTGTTTAACTATTCGGCTTTATTTAAAAATGATTCATCTGTTTTGATTGATGCTGATGATGCAATTTTGGAAGAACCAATCGTTCAATTTCCATTGCAAGGTTTTACTGTGCATTCATCTGTTTGTGATAAAAATTTGTGTTCAATAAGTTGTGGTGAGGAGTTTGTTTGCTTGATCAATGAACGGACTAAGTTGATTATGTCCACATGTCTCTTGAAAATTTTTGGTAAGACTCTCCTTGATGACAAGTTTGTTGAAAAGGTGAAAGATCAATGGCCACTGCTAAGCTTAACTATGCAAGATTTAAGCCAATTAAGTGGTAAAATCTTAACTTGCAAAAAGCTTTGTTCAATCGATTGTGGGTATGAAATTTGGAAAATACCTTCTTGCAAGGATTATGAATGTTCTACCCAAATGGTACTTGGGCCACATATTTGCTCAAATGAATTCTTGATGATTTGTGATTACTCATTTAAAATAATTCCTTCGTTTGATGAGACTTTGTATGGTGAAGATGTAACAAAACAGTTTGGTGGTTTGCTTTATTTGTGTTCGATTACATTTGATCGAGTGAGATGTGGAATATATGCTTATTTTAATGATCTTCTCACACCTTTTGAATTACCTCCCATGTCTAGATTATTTGTGAATTTGAAGAACCAAAGTGAAAAGATGTACGAGAACCTATACACCCCATTCGTCCAAGTGGAGTCGAATAAGAAAGATTGTTATACAATGAATAAAAGACTCGACTTGAGGACAAGTCACTTCAAAGAAGGGGGGATGATACGACCCTGCCCTGGAAACATATTTGGCTCAGCTCACAAGCGAGGCTCGTCATTTTCACAAGCTCGTCCCAGCTCAATTCGGGCGGATTCTAGCTCATTAAGCTAGAATGCAATTTATTTAATTAAGTTTGCATTTATTTTGCTGGAATAAATAAGTTGCTATTAGTTAAATTAGTTAATTAAATAAGTTAATTAATTTGTTTAAAAAAAATCTGGACAAATTTATTTATTTGTGACTCATGCATGTTCTTTTTTTTTAACATGTTTAGTTATTACATAGTATAAATATGCCTATTTCATTACATCTAATCAATGTGACTTATTGTTGAAATTCAGCCGAATTTATGAGACTAAATTGCTACTGAATTTATTTTTCTGACATCCATTAATTGTGTCATAGTTCCAGCCGAAATTAAAAGCATGGTTAAATTGTCTTAATGGCTGCCGAATTTATTATATCTCCAGCTAATTAATTAGCTGCATTTAATTGGTGCAGGTACCATGTGTGGACAGCAAATAAAATGGGCACCATGCGTGGATAGCAAATTAAAAGCTGGAACCAGCTTAGTGCAAGGGCGCCATTAATGATGATGGCTGCTGAAGGTGCATGGAATTACTGAATTTTAATGCAAGCATCTAGAAGAAAGCATGCATTCAGCCATGCATGTATTTTGGAGGTGACCATTCGGCAAGGGGGCTGCACTTGCTGATTATTTTTCAATTAAACAGCCAATAAATTCTAAGTGTCCATTCGGCTATCGCTGTTCACACACCAAGTCTTTTCATTGCTGATTGTTCACATATAAGACTACTCCAATACCCCAGCAAGATGTGCATGCATTCGGCAGCATCAAGAAGTTTTAATTGCCAGCTTTTATTTCATTAGCTGAATACTCCAGCTCAGGAAATTAAGTCCTCACTAAAGGATTTCTCGTGGACACCAATGAACAACAATACAAGGACTGTTCAGGAATACAAATGGCCAGATTACATTAACTTTGTTTCATGAATTTTTCCAGCTGAAACAAAATTCAATTTAGCTTAATTTGTAATTATTTGTGGCCATTCGACTCGACTTAGTTGAGCTTATAAATAGTTCAAATGCTACCATTGTAAAGGACTTTTGACTTTTTGCTCATTTGATTAATGTTAACAACATTTTGTGAGTTTTCAACTCTCTTATTTCGTCTTAGACTCAGTGTGACTTATCTAGCTTGCTAGTGGCGTCTCCCTGTTTCTTTCGAACTTATCACTCCTAAGCCGAGTGTGGTGTTTACCCCAATTATACCTTCGGTTCCTACTTTGCTAAGTAACGGGTCGAGGTCCATCAACCTTTTCCATCTTTCACCTTAAGCCATATAAGTTCCGGGGCGATACTCACTAAAGTATCTAATCGTTCTTGACGCTTGAGTTCTAATTTTCATCTCCATCTTTTTATTTTATCCACTTTCTTTTTTTTATTCGAATCCATTCAATAATTAATTTAGCCAATTTTATCCTATTTTGGAAACTAAATACCACATTTGGCCAAATTTAACCCTTTGTTCTCAATCGAACGATAATTCTCAATTTTAACGATTGGGCACATCAACGACTCGACTCACATCACCGAGCCGGTTCGTATCACTTTGCAATTCCTTTGTCTCCTCGGGATTGCTTCTATAGGCTGGTGGATTTGGTATTGAAGCTCCGGGTACTAAGTTAATTTAGTGTTCTATTCCACGTAAAGGTGGTAAACCTTTAGGGGCCTCACTAAAAACATTCTCATAATCCTGCAAAAGACATTGAAACACACTAGGAAAATTTTCATTAATGTTAGATAGAGATAAATAATTTTGCCTAAATCTCACAAGGATACAAGGCTGTTTATTGAGTAGGGCTCTCCGCACATCTTTTTTTGTTGCAAATAAATTTTTCACTCTAGTTTTACCACTTGCGGATTCACTCACCTTTGGGCCATTTAAATTTTGACTTTTTTCACTACTAGCCTCTTTTCTCTGTCTTTTTTATTTGTCCTTTCTCCCTCACCCCCTCACAAAATTTCATCATTTTCAATTGATCTTTATATACATCATTCGGATTTAAAGGAGCAAAAGTGAATTTTCGGCCTTTAAACACAAGAGAGTATCTATTGAGCTTACCTTGGTGTGTAACATCACGATCAAATTGCCAAGGCCGCCCAAGGAGCAAGTGTGCCGCATGCATTGGGACCACATCACACCATACCTCATCCTCGTAATTCCCAAGCTTAAAAGTGATCAAGGACTGTTTTGTAACTTTAACTTCTGAGCATTCATAAAGCCACTGAAGGTGATACGGCTTAGGGTGCTTGGTATAAGGTAACTTTAAAGAATCCACCAAATAACAGCTAACTACATTTGAACAACTCCCACTATCAATAATAAGTGAACATAAGTTACCTTTTATAAAACACCTAGAATGGAAAATATAGGTCCTTTGGTTATCCAAATCGTCTCTCATTTGGATCTTAAGGGTGCGGTGGACTACAAGGCATTGGAAATCGGCAAAGTCCCCTTCTTTTGGTGGTTCAACCAACTCTTCTTCATTAGCACTATCATCCACAAGTTTGGGCATTTCCGGATCTGTTTTATCAGAGTCGGAAGTGTACTCACCATTATCTTTCATAAGAAGAAATCTCGTGTTAGGGCATTCTCTACTATAATGACCACGCCCTTTGCACTTAAAACATTCAATCTCACGAGTCTTCTTTACATTCGAATCACATAAATTAGGCTGCTTAGAAGGTGTTTGCGTTTTAATAGGAGCCCCTTTCTTCCAATCTGATTGCTTACTACCACTACTCGAAGAAGACTTATTAGTAACAAAAGGTGGTTTCGAATATTTAAAATCAGAATTGGAAGTGTTACCTCTATAATATTGTGAAGTAGAGAAGGAACTAACTCTTTGTTCCTTTAATTGCTGCTCGATCTCAATGGCTTTATGAACTGCTTCTTCTAAATAAATGTATGTTTGTAGCCTCAATGTATTAGCTATTGGCCTATTTAAACCATCAATAAATCGAACCATAGTTGTTTCATCATCCTCCTCTACATTAGCTCTCTGAATGAGCATTTCCATCTCCTTAAAGTATTCATTTACCGTCCTACTACCTTGAACAAGTCCTCTAAGTTTTGTTTTAACCTCTCTATAGTAATGAGGCGGAATAAATCTTTTACACATGACTTGTTTCAACTCATCCCATGTCGTAATCTCACGTTCATAATTCCTATGACTATTTACCCCAAGTTGAGTCCACCAACTTAATGCATAATCTGAAAATTCCAGTGTTGCTAACGATACTTTTTCATCATCCAAACATTTATAATAGTGAAACATAAGCTCAATTTTAGATTTTCATTGACAATAAGCTTCTGGATCATTCTTACCACGAAATTGAGGAATCGTGAATTTTGGTTTTGCCAAAGAGGGCTGTCCGCGATCATGACATTCATAGTCAGCTCTAGGGACACGTCTAGGAGCGTGCCTATGAGCACGAGGCTGGTTATCCACGTCATCTTTAATTGGACCCCGATACTGAGGCTCTTGATCTAATCGCATCTCATTGATAGTAGCACTCAATGTTTGAAGTATGGCATTTGTTTGTTTGAGTGCAACAGCCTGTTCGTCTAACTGTTGTTGGATCTCTTTAAATTTATCATGGACATCATTATGGTCATCATCAACTTGGCCAATTCTAGACATTTTTTTTTGAAATACCTGCAAAACAAACACTCAACACTCAAAAAGGAAAATTAAATTCTCAAAGAGGTAGAATTTAGTCTTGTGAGTTCTTTAATAGAGTCTATATCAATCAATTAGAAAGTGTATGAACCGTAACTACCAACGAATCCTAATTTGCACTAGGAGTCCAAAGAGTAACGAGACACCAATTGATTTGTGTCGCACCGAGGAAGAATTGTGCACACTTTTAAATCCTACTAACACAAGAAACAAGAAGGTGTTCGATAGTGTAAAGGAAGAATAAAAGAAAAACAAATGAAAACCTACAGCTAAGAATCAATAAAAATTGCTGATACCCAAAAACCCGAAAAACTGTGGAGTAACTTGACAACTTCGTTTGAGGTGTTACCAATCTCCAAAAATCATGAAATTTAAACTGGAATGTCCTTAAATATTTTATATTTGATCTGGAAAGTTTTGGCACTAAACTCAACCCACTGAACATTTTTTAAAATTTTTATTTGATTTCATATTTTTCTATTTTTTTGACTTTTTCTACTGATTTTTTTGTGGGAAATATTTTTTTATATTCTATCACAGTGCCAAAAATATGCATATAAAATTTTAGACCAATCAAACAATCTTTACCTACTCAAATGAATTTTTTTCCAAAAATTTTTCTGGTTAAAAACTAATGTTTGCTGGAAATCAGTTTAGAAATCAACCAAGAACACCCAAAACGCCCAAAATCTGATACCAAATGATAGAGGGTTGCGTACGGACCAAGATCGAGTTGTCAAGTCACGGGAAACTACCTACAAAAACTATAAACAAATTGGCTGAAACAGAAATAGAAAACAGAAAATTAAGCTCAAAAATCAAGAAACCCCATATCGAGATAGGAAATAGAATACTTGGACGGCAAGAAAGTTGGAAAAGTATGAATGTGGGACGTTTCTTGATGCCAAAGAATGTTGCAAAATAAATCTGGAAGTTTGGAATGGCTGAAACGCAACAAGAACAATAAAACAAGTTAATCAATAATTCGGCACAAGCAGAACAAATTAGAGAGGAATAAACAGCAAGAAAGATAAAAAAAAGTCCTAAGAAGCCTTGAAATCAAGAAAGATTTCACAACTTCCTTCAATTGGCTCCAATCTACCCTCCAATGTAGAAATACAGCAAGAAGAAGGCTGAAGATGGCTCCTACAATCTAAAAGATTGTTAAAACTACTTCTAAAGAAAACTCAAGAGAAAATTCTTGGAAAAACTCAAAGAGAATTTTCATTCAACAAAAATCTGATTTCATTCTAATTAAATTGCTAAGGGTGGCCGGCCAAGCCATATTATAGGCCTTCTAAATATTTTCCTAACCCTACTAGGAAAACTAAAAAAAAAAACCCTAATTATTAACTTCAAGGGAAATTCGGCCAAGGCTTTTAATGGGCCTCTTGGGCTGAATTTTTACATTGGAATTTATTCATAAAGTCTAAAAATTAAAACTAAGTATTTAAAGAATTAAAATCTTACAAATTGGGCCACTTTGACAATTTGGCCTGATTTTCAACTAAGTCTAATTTAAACTTCTTGGTTGGGCTTGTAATCCGTTCTCTCCTGAAATTGGCTTGTTGATGCTCGTAACTGAGATCCAATGCGCTTTAGCTGCAAGATTCAGTTTCTTGGGCCAAGATTTCCAAGATTTGAAATCTTGATTTTCTTGATTCTTGAAATCACTCAAAACATCAAAATTGGGCCAAGATTCGGTTTCTTGATTTTCTTTTTCCTTTGTGTACGCATCTAAGGCCTTACTAATGAAGTCTTGAATGGTTCCATTTAGTTTCATACGCATTTGCCTGGCCTTTGACCTCGTTATTGGGCCTTGTGGTAATTTGAGCCCATCACGTTCTTGAGCTTGAATTGGGCCTTTGTGACTCGTATTAAAAAGGCAAGAGTTCGGAGAGACTATTAGAGTGTTAAAAGCCAAATTGTGTGAATTTTTTTTTGTGAGAGGATTGCGAGGTTTGTTGTGTGATTAAACAAAATGTTAAGAAGTTCTGAAATGATTGATGATTATGGTGATGCTTTGTCTGACCCAACATATCAAGCAATTGCTCACGAGATGGGTCAAATGCTTCAAAGAAAATTGGAACTCATTAAAGAACGATTGAAGTGATTGGATGAGCGATTCCAACAGGAGCAAATTTCTTCAAGTCGAGGAATGGAAACAAGATCATCACGAAGACAAACATCCAATGATTTGGTGAGAAGAGATTCATACCATGATTCCTATACAACGAGAAATTCAAGATGACACAAAACAAGTTCCGAGTTTGAAGCTTCTCAAGGTGACGAACAAGAAATCACAAGTAATCCTTCGTATGCACCAAGGTACTCGTCCATCGAGAATCAATCTCAAAAAGGTGATCATTTTTCCTATGTACATCATTCCATACATACCCAACGTGAGTCTTTCCGTTCTAATTCATTTGTAACATCTCCATCTTGTAAAGAAAGTAAGAGACAAAAAGAAATAAAAAGAAAAAAGAGGCAAGAGATGTTATGAAACGAGTCATAAAGGCCCAACCCAAGCCCAAGAACGTGATGGGCTCAAATTACACAAGGCCCAATAACGAGATTAAAGGCCTGACAAATGATTCCAAACTAAATGGGACCATTCAGGAGTTTGTTAGCAAGGCCTTAGATGCATACACGAGAGAAAGAGAAAATCAAGATTCACTGACGTGACCACGTCCCAAGCTCCATCAAGTCCGCCTCTTGATTCCATCGAGCTCCCAAAGGGACCAATGACCCGAGCTAGGTCCAAGCAACTTCAAGAAGCTGTTTCAGCTTTGTTGCTTAAGTATTGGAAGGAGAATCAGCTTACTGAAGATGGGAAAGCTTGAACCAACTCCTTGAAGAATCCATGCACCTTAGTGCAAGCTGACTTCAGCTCAATTTCAGCTCCCTTAGCTCAATTCGACTCCAATCAGCTCACTTGAGCTCAATTCCCCTATTTGAGCTCAATTTAGCTTCTTTCCAGCTCGTTAATTTTATTATTTGAATAATTTGAGTGTTAGTTTTAATTTAATTATTTTACTACAGCTCATAACTGAATTTTCTAGCTCAATTCAGCTCATCCAAAATTTTGACTATCATTGAGTTAGTCGAATTTATTATTACTTATATTTTATTTATGTCTTTATTTTAAATTTGTTAAATATGTCTTGATATTATTTAATCTAAGCTGAATGTACCTTGAATCTAATTTGCTTATGGCTTTTGTAGGTACATCCACATGTGGGAACACAATTAATGAGGATGCATGAACATTTCTGGTTCAATGTATGTTCGGGTACATGCATGACTACCTACAATGAATGGTTGCCTTAAAGATGATGCATGAATGAATCAATACAATGAATGGAAGAATGCATGAATATTCACTTACATGCATCGGTTGCTGTCCATTGATCTCCTAAGTACCTATTCGGCCAAAAGGCATCTTTTGAAGTGTCCATTCACACCTTGGTCGAACCTAGACATGCCCATTGATCTCCCATGCATTCACAAGCTGCCAAATTCATTTCCTTAATTATGAAGCTGCCCATTGAACATCCATTCAGCCGAATTTAGACATCATTTTTAATAGATACATTTCTAGATTATTTTCACACATTTAAAGCCGAATTACTTAGTTCTTAAGCTTGTTTAATCTGTCCATTCGGCTATCATATGTAATCTATAAATAGTTTATTTCTTCTTTGTAAAAAGGTTAGACAATTCTGATTAAACTTATTTTGTGAGGTTATCTTCAATCATATTTCGTTTGAGTCTCGTTCTGACTTATCTAGCTAGCTAGTGGCGTCAACCCGACTCTTTGAACTTATCACCTCTTTGGTGTGGCGTTCTTCCACCTTTTTATACCTTTGGTTCTTACCTCTCTATAGGTAACGGGTCAAGGTCTATCTTCGATAATCCATTTAACCCACCTTGAGCAATATAAGTCCCGAGGCAATACTCCTTATAGTATTGAATCGATCTTGACGCTTGAGTTCAATTTTCATTCCATTTTATCTATCAATTTATAATTCTTTCTTTCTTATACCGAACCTATCATTCAACAATTCAAACCATCTTTTGAACCCATTTTGAATACTTCCGCTTATATTCTCAATTAACTCCATCTATCTATAAATCCGAACGAACTTCTCGTCGATGATTGGGCATCCTAAGTGAACTCAACTCCATCAACCGAGCCAGATCGTGTCATTTGGTATCAGAGCTTGCAAAACGAGGAGCACCGACGTTCGAAGCTATCTGGGAAGATAGGTTTGTAAAAAAAGTTTCAAAAAAAATTCGTAAAAAAAGCACTCAATTGTATTTATTCTTCTATTGTAAGTGAAAAAAAAATTTGAGAATTAAAAAAAAAAGAGAAAAGTATTGAAAATTTATTTATCATCTTGCAAGTACCGATCACAAGAAATTTTCTATCTTTCTTATTCTACCCTCCCAACGCCACATCCTTAAACCGAATTAATTTTATTTTCAGCCTACCTTACACCCTACATCATCCCCTTGTTACCCATTTTGAAACCGACCCTCAAGCCGCAAATTAAGTCGATACAAGACAAAGTATGAAATTGTGAAATGAGGTTGAGTGGTAAAAGGCACGAGTGAATTACATCGAAAGAAAAAGCCAAAAATTAAGTGTAAACACGAGTGCGAGTGAAAATCATTATTTCCTTTTCGAGAGAATTGGTGAGGATTTTGTGGTGAGGTATTTATTTTCTGTTTCTATTTCAACACTTTCGTTTTTCAACAAAATTAATCATGTCTCTAGAAGAGTTTCCAGCTTTTGAATTTCAATATTTGTTGAAAGAGATGGAGTGCATGCTCGATCGAAAAATTAAGCCAATCCAAGAAAAGCTAGATCATCGAGCAAAAGCTCAACATCAAGAAACAGAGTTAAGATCATCACAACGACACTACTCGACAAAGAGACTCTTATCAAGACTCCTATTCAACAAGGCGTTCGAGACCAAGAGAAGCAAACTCCGAGTTTGAGTCCTTCCGAGTTGATAAACTAAAAGGTAGACATGTCTCTACAAGTGCATCAATTTATTCATCTGTGAAGATTGGCTTACGAAGAGGCGAACGTGTTTCAAAGTACTCGGCCACGAAATATGATATAGGAGTGCGCGCAGACCAAGATCGAGTTGCCAAGTCACGGGAAACTCCTACGAAAGCTCTAACGAACAGATCTGAAATCAAAACGAATAATGAAATTAAATCTGGAAAATTCAGATCTGGAACAATAACACTAAAATCAGCAAGATTTAATCAAGAATTGAAACACTTATGAAAGGGGTTTCTTGGAAGCCAATAGCTCGATTTAGCAATCAAAGAAAGAACCAATCTGCCGAATCTGAGAAAACAAACACAAGCAGCAAATTAAACTTAAAATTTCAGCAAATAAATGGAGCAAAATTGGGGATTTTGGACGGCAAGAAGAAAGAAGTAGAATCGAATGATTAAACGCAATTGAAAGGAAAGAAAGAACGCAAATCTGCCAATGAATTGATTCGGCCAATAATGCCTAATTTCCAGCAATCAATTGACCCCCAATTTGAAAGAAACCCAATCGGCCAAACCCTAGGAATTGGGGATTTTTGATATTGAATCGTTGCTGCCAACAAGGGAAAATTGAATTATCGATTCTTAGAGTTGAAACGTGGCTGAAAAGAACACAAGAATATCAGCAAACAAGTAAGATAAAGAATCGATCCAAGAGGAACAAAGAATTAAAACGAAACAGCAAGAAATAAAGAAAAGTCCTAAGAACCCTTGAATTCCCGAAAGAATTCACAAATTCCTTCAAACGGCTCTAATCTTCCCTCCAAAGAATATCGATGGCAAGAAGAAGGTTGAAGATGGCTCCCACAATCAAAAGATTGTTAAAACAAACTTCTAAAGAAAACTCAAGAGAGAAATCTTGGAGAAAACTCAAAGAAAATTCTGCTCTCTCAAATCTGAAATTTAAGAATGAATATAAGTGTTGTGTTTACAAAGGGTGGCTGGCCATGCCTTTAAATAGGCCTCAAGTAATCCTAATCTAACAAGTAACTAATAAAATTAAACCTAATTAATAAAATAATAAGGGAAAATTCGGCCAAGCTTATGTATGGGCTGTTTTTGGGCCGAATTTTACATGTATGTTCCTAAAAGCTTAAAAAATTAAATTAAACACATAAAATGTTTATGAATTGGGCCCTTTGACATTTTGGCTTGATTTTCAATTAAATATGCATAAATTTCTGGATTGGGCTGGAAGTTGCTTATTGGGCCTTATCTTCAAGAATTTGGGCTCGTGATCCATCTCCTTCCGAAATTGAGTCGTTGATGCTCGTAACGGAGATCCAATGCGTGTTGGCTGCAAGATTTGGTTTCTTGGACCAAGATTTCCAAGATTTGAAATCTTGATTTTCTTGATTCTTGAAATCTCTTCGAACAGCATACTTGGGCCAAGATTCGATTTCTTGATTTTCTTGAAAACAAGAAAGTAAATCTTGATTTTCTTGTTGTCTCGTGTATGCATCTAAGGCCTTTGTGACTCGTATCAAAAGATCTATCACAAAGAGATGATCGTCTTTTGTATTAAGAACCTTTTTCTTATTCTCAACGAAAGGCTTCTCATTTTGATGATTTCTCCTTTTGTAATGAAATTGAAAAAACAAGTGAAAAAGAAAAAGGACTCGAAAAAGAGATTGAAAAAGAAGAAAAAGAGAAAGAAAACAAAAGAAAAGTGAATGAGAAAAAGAAAGGAGAATTAAATAACCATTGTTTCTTTATTTCTCTGTTTCAGGATAATTCGAAGAAAGAGCCCCAAATACACTATAATTCCGAAAGAAGGAGGTTTGTAATGATTGAAAAAGGTAAAATTGATCTTCAATTTCCAATTCCTAAAGGTGGACAAGGTATGATTTCTGATGTTATGCGACCATCTTTTCTTAAGTCGAATGTAAATGAAATGTTCGAATGTTTTAAAACATATTCGTCTTTGTCTCGATCATTTAATGAATTATTGACATGTAAGATGTTATGTACATATGATGGTAAGAATGATGACTTAAATCTGTCTTTTTACATGACTCATACTTGTCTTGATACGATTATGCATGATCAGCATGTTTGTTTTGATAACTTCTTGTTGTCCTATGATTGTCCATTTCCATTGATGCATTTGCCATTTTTATCGCCGACTATTGTGAGTTTTTTCGAAAAGGTCTACGTAAGACTATTCACCCCATTTGTCCAAGGAGAGTCGCATAAAGAGAAATGTTCTCTAGTGAACAAACAGCTCGACTTGAGGACAAGTCGTTTTGAAGAAGGGGGAATGACGTGACCACGTCCCAAGCTCCATCAAGTCTGCCTCTTGATTCCATCGAGCTCCCAAAGGGACCAATGACCCGAGCTAGGTCCAAGCAACTTCAAGAAGCTGTTTCAGCTTTGTTGTTTAAGTATTGGAAGGAGAATCAGCTTACTGAAGATGGGAAAGCTCGAACCAACTCCTTGAAGAATCCATGCACCTTAGTGCAAGCTGACTTCAGCTCAATTTCAGCTCCCTTAGCTCAATTTGACTCCAATCAGCTCACTTGAGCTCAATTCCACCTATTTGAGCTCAATTTAGCTTTTTTCCAGCTCGTTAATTTTATTATTTGAATAATTTGAGTGTTAGTTTTATTTTAATTATTTTACTACAGCTGATAGGGGGTTGCGCGCGGACCAAGTTCGAGTTGTCAAGTCACGGTAAACTCCTACGAAAACTCTAAATGTTTGGATCTGAAACGAAATAGCAAAACTTAATTAGAATCAATTAGATCTGAAAACTAAAAATCCCCAAATCAACAAAGAACAGCCAAGAATCAAAACACTTATGAATAGATGTTCTTGGAAGCCAAGAACACGAAATTAAGCCCCAAGATTAATTTCCAATGAGCCGAAACTATCAGAGAACACAAAACAGCAAATAAATTAAAATCAGATTGCAAAAACAATTGAAACTAGTTCTAAGGATTGGACGGCAAGAAAAGAGGGATTTGTGAATCAAAAATGTTTCTTGTTGTCCAAGGATGGTACCGAACAGATTCTTGACGGTTGAGAGTGCTGGAAACGCAACAAGAAAGTTTAAATAAGTTAGATAATGAAATCGACACAAGCAGAAATTAAAAAGAGATTGAACAGCAAGAAAATTAAGATAAAGTCCTAAGAAGCCTTGAAATCGATAAAGATTTCACAACTCCCTTCAAATGGCTCTAATCTTCCCTCCAATGAAGAACAATGGCAAGAAGAACGCTGAAGATGGCCCCCACAATCAAAAAGATTGTTAAAACTACTTCTAAAGAAAACTCAAGAGAAAATTCTTGGAAAACTCAAAGAGAATTTGATACGAGTCACAAAGGCCTTAGATGCGTACACGAAAGAACAAGAAAATCAAGATTCACTTTCTTGTTTTCAAGAAAATCAAGAAACCGAATCTTGGCCCGATCTTGCTGTTTGGAGCAATTTCAAGAATCAAGAAAATCAAGATTTCAAATCTTGGAAATCTTGGTCCAAGAAACCGGATCTTGCAGCCAAAACGCATTGGATCTCCGTTACGAGCTTCAACGACCCAAGTTTCTGTAAAAGATGGATCACAAGCCCAAATTCTTAAAGGCGAGGCCCAATAAGCAAATTCCCAGCCCAATCAAGAAATCCATACATACTTAGTTGAAAATCAGGCCAAAATATCAAAGGGCCCAATTTGTAAACATTTTATTTGTTAATTTAATTTTTTAGGCTCTAGAGATATTACATGTTAAATTCGGCCCAAAACAGCCCATTTAAGTGTTAGGACGAAATTCCTTTATTTTTTTATTACTTAGGGTTAATTTTTAAGTTTTCTAATGAGGTTAGGATTAGTTTGAGGCCTATATAAGTGATGGCCAGCCACCCCTTGTAAGACACAACACATATATTCATTCTTAAATTTCAGATTTGAGAGAGCAGAATTTTCTTTGAGTTTTCTCCAAGATTTCTCTCTTGAGTTTTCTTTAGAAGCTGTTTTAACAATCTTTGGATTGTGGGAGCCGTCTTCAACCTTCTTCTTGCCATCGATATTCTTTGGAGGGGAGATTAGAGCCGTTTGAAGGAATTTGTGAATTCTTTCGGGAATTCAAGGGTTCTTAGGACTTTTCTTTATTTCTTGCTGTTTCGTTTTAATTCTTTGTTCTTCTTGGATCGATCCTTTATCTTACTTATTTGCTGATATTCTTGTGTTCTTTTCAGCCACGTTTCAACTCCAAGAATCGATAATTCAATTTTCCCTTGTTGGCAGCAACGATTCAAAATCAAAAATCCCCAATTCCTAGGGTTTGACCGATTGGATTTCTTTCAATTTGGGGATCAATTGATTGCTGAAAATTGGGCATTCTTGGCCGAATTAGTTCCTTGGCAGATTAGCATTCTTTCTCTACTTCCAATTTCGTACAACTTCATCAATTTCTTTCTTTTCTTTTGCTGCCCCAAATCCCTAATTTTCTATTGAAAAATCTGCTTGTTTCAATTTACTTACTGTTTTGGTGTTCTTGGCAGATTCGGCTTGTGGAGAATTAATCTTGGAGTTCGATTTCGTCTTCTTGAACTTCGAGAAACATCTATTCCTTCGTTCTTTGTTTCTTGCTGCTCATTTAATTGAATTTGGGGATTTAATTCCAGATCTGATTGGTTTAATCTTGTTTTTGTTTTAATTTTCAGATCTGTTCGTTTAGAGCCTTCGTAGGAGTTTCCCGTGACTTGGCAACTCGATCTTGGTCCGTGCGCACCCTTATATCATTTGGTATCAGATTTTGGGCGTTTTGGGTGTTCTTGGTTGATTTCTAAACTGATCTCTATTTTTTAAAGCACAAACAGCAGTTTTACCCAGAAAAATTATTTGAAAAAAATTCATTTGAGTGGGTAAACGTTGTCCAATTGATCTGAAATTTTACATACATATTTTTGGCACTGTTATTGAATATAAAAAAATTAATCCCGCAAAAAAATCAGTCAAAAAAGTCAAAAAAATCAAAAAAGACGAAATTCAATAAAAATTTAAAAAAAGATTCAGCGGGTTGAATTTGGTGCCCAAAATTTCCAGATCAAAAATTAAATATATAAGGACATTCCAGATTTAATTTCGTGATTTTTTGAGATCGGGAACACCTCGAACGAAGTTGTCAAGTTACTCCGCAGTTTTTCGGGTTTTCTATTTTCAGCAATTTTATTGATTCTTAGCTGTAGGTTTTCATTTGTTTGCCTTTATTTTTCCATTACGTTATCTAACACCTTCTTGTTTCTTGTGTTAGTAGGATTTACACGTGTGCACAACTTCTTCCTCGGTGCAACACGAATCAATTGGTGTCTCGTCAGTTTTTGGCATCCTAGTGCAAATTAGGATTCTTTGGTAGTTCGGTTCATCCACTCTCGATTTGGTTGATATAAACTCTCCTAAAGGACTCACAAGACTGATTTCTAGCTCATTGAAAATTTAAATTATTCTTTTTGAGTGATTAACGGTGAGGTTTGATAACTTTTATTTTTGAGTGTTGAGTGTTTATTTTTTACAGGTTTTTGAAAATGTCTAAAGGTGATAATAATGATGACATATTTAAAAGATTCCAACAACAGTTGGACGAACAGGCTGCTACACTTCGAGCATTGAATACTACTTTGAATGAGGTACGATTGAATCAAGAACCTCAATATCGAGGTCCAATCAAGGAAGATAGGGATAACCAGCCCCATAGGCACGGCCCTCGATGTATCCCTAGAATGGATGATGATTTTCATGATCGTGGGCAACCTTCTTTGGCAAAACCAAAGAGCGAGCAGCAACGAGGACATCTCTTTCATACTCGCTGCCATGTACAAGGTAAGCTTTGTAGAGTTATTATTGATGGTGAAAGTTGCTCGAACGTAGCCAGCACGACGATGGTGGAAAAGCTTTGCTTAACCACTACCAAGCATCCACAACCTTATCAACTACAAGGGCTTAGCAACGAAGGCCAATTTAAGGTCACTCAACAAGTGCGCATCGCCTTTTCTATCGGTAAGTATCAAGACGAAGTTGTGTGCGACGTAATGCCTATTCAAGCCTGCCATTTGTTGCTAGGAGAACCATGGCAACTGGATCGAAAGGCCACTCACGATGGTCGTACAAATAGGTATTCTTTCAAGCATCAAGGAAGGAAAATCACCTTAGTGCCGCTCACTCCGGAACAAGTCCATGAGGACCAAATCAAATTGAAAAATTCTATTGTTAAAACAAGTGAGGAAAAAGAAAAAGAAAAAGAGAATGAAAAAGAGCAAAAAGAGATTGAGAGTGAAAAGGAATGTGAAACAGAAAAGAAAATTGAAAAAGAAGTTGAAGAAAGAAGAGAAAATGAGTTAGAAAAAGAAACAAAAGAAAAAGACGAGGAAAGGGTAGTGAGGAATGTTTTCACTAACCAAGATATGAATTTTTCTTGTGTTGTTACTTTTCAGGTTCCCGAAGGACCGAAAGATAACTTTCAACTTCAATACCTCTCAAATGAAAGACGCTTTCATACGATCAACATAGGCAAAGATGAAATCACACTACATGAGCCCGAAGGTAAGCGAGGTAAGGAAATTTTAGCAACAGAGTCCCGTGCAGATTTGAAAATTATTGGTGACTTAGTTCTTAAAAGATCCATTCATTTTGATCCGATTAATTGTTATTCTTCGGTTGTGGTTGATAAAGTCATTATGAAAGGAAGCATGAGTTGTTATTCTCTTAATTTGCCTTGTGTAAAATCCTCGAATTTGTGTAAATCTGTTTTGGCAAATACTTTTTATTGTTTTGATACTTGGTTTTTGAATAAGGTAACGAAATTTGCCAAATTTGTTTTCAATTTATATTCGTGCCTTAAACAATTTCTGTGGTTATACATAAAATTTGAGTTCCATTTGACAAAGGTTAACTCAACAACGGAGCTTCGACTACACTATGCCCCCGATGAGCGAAGGTTTGTATTCAATGAAAAAGGTAAAATCGACCCTTATTCTTCTGCTTATAAAGGTAAGATGCTTGAAACTTTTAAAACACCTTTGTACTCCTCGGATAGTGACAAAGATCGTGTTGATGATTTAATTTTTGTAAAACACTTAGATCGAAACGTGCTTGACTATCCTATTTTATTTCTTGATGATCTATCTGTTTTAATGGTTGATAAAAAGATTATTGTTTTTGATGCATGTGTGAGTGAATCCATAGTTCGTCGATTAATGTATGGTATGATTGTGCAACTCTATGAACTATGTGGACCTTTTCAAATACCTACTTGTGACGATTACATTTACCATTTGATTTATTACTCACGATTTCTTCATGGTTTGTGGAAACAATTTGAGATGATTGAATGCCTTAAAACATGTCCATCTTTGTTTCAAATAATTGATGAGGCATTGGTGAGTAAATTAGGTTATTTGCATGGTAATCTAAATCTGTCCATTCGCATGCATTATACTTGTTTTGTTATGCTTATGATTGGACTACAAGTTTGTTTGCGTTGCTATTTACTAACTCATGGCTATTCTTTTCAGTGGGCTCAATTGCCATTAGTCCTGTTCGATCGAGGAAAGTCGAGTCCATTTGATTTTTTAGATTCGAGGACGAATCTTTTTGAGGAAGGGGGGAATGATACGAGTCACAAAGGCCTTAGATGCGTACACGAAAGAACAAGAAAATCAAGATTCACTTTCTTGTTTTCAAGAAAATCAAGAAACCGAATCTTGGCCCGATCTTGCTGTTTGGAGCAATTTCAAGAATCAAGAAAATCAAGATTTCAAATCTTGGAAATCTTGGTCCAAGAAACCGGATCTTGCAGCCAAAACGCATTGGATCTCCGTTACGAGCTTCAACGACCCAAGTTTCTGTAAAAGATGGATCACAAGCCCAAATTCTTAAAGGCGAGGCCCAATAAGCAAATTCCCAGCCCAATCAAGAAATCCATACATACTTAGTTGAAAATCAGGCCAAAATATCAAAGGGCCCAATTTGTAAACATTTTATTTGTTAATTTAATTTTTTAGGCTCTAGAGATATTACATGTTAAATTCGGCCCAAAACAGCCCATTTAAGTGTTAGGACGAAATTCCTTTATTTTTTTATTACTTAGGGTTAATTTTTAAGTTTTCTAATGAGGTTAGGATTAGTTTGAGGCCTATATAAGTGATGGCCAGCCACCCCTTGTAAGACACAACACATATATTCATTCTTAAATTTCAGATTTGAGAGAGCAGAATTTTCTTTGAGTTTTCTCCAAGATTTCTCTCTTGAGTTTTCTTTAGAAGCTGTTTTAACAATCTTTGGATTGTGGGAGCCGTCTTCAACCTTCTTCTTGCCATCGATATTCTTTGGAGGGGAGATTAGAGCCGTTTGAAGGAATTTGTGAATTCTTTCGGGAATTCAAGGGTTCTTAGGACTTTTCTTTATTTCTTGCTGTTTCGTTTTAATTCTTTGTTCTTCTTGGATCGATCCTTTATCTTACTTATTTGCTGATATTCTTGTGTTCTTTTCAGCCACGTTTCAACTCCAAGAATCGATAATTCAATTTTCCCTTGTTGGCAGCAACGATTCAAAATCAAAAATCCCCAATTCCTAGGGTTTGACCGATTGGATTTCTTTCAATTTGGGGATCAATTGATTGCTGAAAATTGGGCATTCTTGGCCGAATTAGTTCCTTGGCAGATTAGCATTCTTTCTCTACTTCCAATTTCGTACAACTTCATCAATTTCTTTCTTTTCTTTTGCTGCCCCAAATCCCTAATTTTCTATTGAAAAATCTGCTTGTTTCAATTTACTTACTGTTTTGGTGTTCTTGGCAGATTCGGCTTGTGGAGAATTAATCTTGGAGTTCGATTTCGTCTTCTTGAACTTCGAGAAACATCTATTCCTTCGTTCTTTGTTTCTTGCTGCTCATTTAATTGAATTTGGGGATTTAATTCCAGATCTGATTGGTTTAATCTTGTTTTTGTTTTAATTTTCAGATCTGTTCGTTTAGAGCCTTCGTAGGAGTTTCCCGTGACTTGGCAACTCGATCTTGGTCCGTGCGCACCCTTATATCAGAATTTTCACTCAAAAACAAATCTGAAAATTTAATGTAATTGTAATGTATAATGTGTATAAGGGTGGCTGGCCAAGCCATACATATAGGCCTTCTAACTATTTTTCTAGTCCTAATAGTAAAACTAAAAAAAAACCTAATTTTTTTTTTACTTTCAAGGGAATTTCGTCCAAGGCCTTTAATGGGCCTCTTTGGGCTAAATTTTTGCATAGAAATTTATTTATAAAGTCTAAAAATTAAAACTAAGTATTTAAAGAATTAAAATTTTACAAATTGGGCCACTTTGACAATTTGGCCTGATTTTCAACTAAGTCTGATTTAAATTTCAGGATTGGGCTTGGAACATCTTATTGGGCCGTGTCTTCAAGAACTTGGGCTTGTAATCTATTCTCTCCTGAAATTGGCTTGTTAATGCTCGTAGCTGAGATCCAACGCGCCTTAGTTGCAAGATTCGGTTTCTTGGAGCAAGATTTCCAAGATATGAAATCTTGATTTTCTTGATTCTTGAAATCGCTCAAAATAGCAAAATTGGACCAAGATTCGGTTTCTTGATTTTCTTGAAAACAAGAAACTGAATCTTGATTTTCTTTTTCCTTCATATACGCATCTAAGGCCTTTGTGACTCGTATTATTCCCCCCTTCCTCAAAAAGATTCGTCCTCGAATCTGAAAAATCAAATGGAGATAAGTTAGCCACATTGAAAGTAGAGCTTGTAGTCCAATCATAAGCATAACAAAACAAGTATAACGCATGTGAATGGACAGATTTAGATTACCATGCAAACAAGCTAATTTACTCGCCAATGCCTCGTCAAATATTCGAAACAAAGATGGACATGTTTTAAGGCATTCAATCATCTCAAATTGTTTCCACAAACCATGAATAAATCGCTAGTAATAAATCAAATGGTAAACATAATCATCACAAGTAGGTATTTGAAAAGGTTCACACGGTTCAAAGAGTTGCACAATCATACCATGCATTAATAGACGGTCTATAGATTCACTCACACATGCATTATCAAAAGCAAGAATCTTTTTATCAACCATCAAAACAGATAGATCATCAATAAATAAAATAGGACAGTCAAGCAAGTTTCGATCTAAGTGTTTTACAAAAATTAAATCATCAACACGATCTTTGTCACTATTCGAGGAGTACAAAAGTGTTTCAAAAGTTTCAAGCATCTTACCTTTATTAGCAGAAGAATAAGGGTCGATTTTACGTTTTCCCTTTAATACAAACCTTCGCTCATCGAGGGCATAGTGTAGTTGAAGCTCTGTTGTTGAGTTAACCTTTGTCAAATGGAACTCAAACTTCATGTACAACCACATAAACTGTTTAAGGCACGAATATAAATTGAAAGAAATTTAGAAAATTTCGTTACCTTATTCACCAAACTAGATTTGCACAAATTCACGAATTTTACACAAGGCAAATCAAGAGAATAACAACTCACGCTTCTTTTCGTAATGACTTTATCAACCACAATTGAAGAATAACACTTAATCAGATCAAAATGATGGGATCTTTTAAGAACTAAGTCACCAAAAGTTTTATCAATAATTTTCAAATCTGCACGGGACTTGGTTGCTAAAATTTCCTTACCTCGCTTACCTTCGGTCTCATGTAGTGTGATTTCATCTTTGCCTATGTTGATCGTATGAAAGCATCTTTTATTTGAAAGGTATTGAAGTTGGAAGTTATCTTTCATATGTGGCCAATGGAGGTGTTCTATCCCACGTAAAGGTGGGAAACCTTTAGGGGCCTCACTAAAAACATCCTCATAATCCTGCAAAAAACATTGAAACACACTAGGTAAATTTTCATTAATGTTAGATAGAGATAAATAAATTTTGCCTAAACCTCACAAGGATACAAGGCTGTTCATTGAATAGGTCTCTCTGCACATCTTTTTTTGTTGCAATTAAATTTTTCACTCTATTTTTACCACTTGCGGATTCACTCTCCTTTGGTCCATTTAAATTTTAACTTTTTTCACTACTAGCCTCTTTTCTCTCTGTCTTTTTTATTTGTCCTTTCTCCCTCACCCCTTCACAAAATTTCATCATTTTTAATTGATCTTTATATACATCACTGGGATTTAAAGGAGCAAGAGTGAATTTTTGGCCTTTAAACACAAGAGAGTATCTATTAAGCTTGCCTTGGTGTGTAACATCACGATCAAATTGCCAAGGCCGTCCAAGGAGCACGTGTGCCGCATGCATTGGGACCACATTACACCATACCTCATCCTCGTAATTCCCAAGCTTAAAAGTGATCAAGGACTATTTTGTAACTTTAACTTCCAAGCATTCATTAAGCCACTGAAGGTGATACGGCTTAGGGTTCTCGATACAAGGTAACTTTAAGGAATTCACCAAATAGCTGCTAACTACATTCGAATAGTGATACTCACCGTTAGTCACTCAAAAAGAAAAATCAAATTCTCAATGAGGTATTCAGTCTTGTGAGTTCTTTAGTAGAGACTATATCAACCAATTAGAAAGTGTATGAACCGAAACTACCAAAGAGTCCTAATTTACACTAAGATGCCAAAAACTGACGAGACACAAATTAATTTGTGTCGCACCGAGGAATAATTGTGCACACCTTAAAATCCTACTAACACAAGAAACAAGAAGGTGTTATATAGTGTAAAGGAAGAATAAAAGCAAACAAATGAAAACCTACAGCTAAGAATCAATAAAAATTGCTGAAATCGAAAAACCCGAAAAACTACGGAGTAACTTTACAACTTCGTTTGAGGTGTTGCTGATCTCCAAAAATCACAAAATTAAATTTGGAATGTCCTAAAATATTGAATTTTTGATCTGGAAAGTTTTGGCACCAAACTCAATCCGTTGGATCTTTTTTTAAAATTTTTATTGGATTTCATCTTTTTCAATTTTTTTGACTTTTTCGACTGACTTTTTTACAGGAAATATTTTTTTATATTCAATCACAGTTCCACAAATATGTATGTAAAATTTTAGATCAATCGGACAATGTTTACCCACTCAAATGAATTTTTTTAAAAAAATTTTTCTAGGTAAAACTGCTGTTTGTAGTTTAAAAAATAGAGATCAATTTAGAAATCAACCAAGAACACCCAAAACGCCCAAAATCTGATACCAAATGATAGGGGGTTACGCGCGGACCAAGATCGAGTTGCCAAGTCATGGAAAACTCCTACGAGGCTCTAGACGATCAGATCTGAAACGAAACAGGGAATTGAAGTTAAATTCGAATAGATCTGAAATAAAAACTATCAATGAACAGTAAGAATCAAAAACACCCTTAGAGACGGCTATTCTTGGAAAACCAAGAATCGATTTGAACTTAGGAAGTAATTCCCCAACAGCCGATCCTATCAATTACGAAAGAAAACGAATTAGAATTCAAATCAAAGAAAACAATCAGATTTTAAATAGAAAATTAGGGATTTGGGTCGGCAAAAAGAAAAGAAAAAAAATCAGGAGTTAAAAATGGTTCTTGAAACCCAAGAAGATGTCAATTTGATCAAATTAAAACAGCAACTTAATTTTCCCTAAAATTCCAGCAACCGAAAATAATCAGATTTGGCAAGAAGGAATCGGCAAGATCAATTGGGAAAGATAGGTTTGATCGATCTATGCTGCCAAGAAAGAGTGCTGATTTGTTCTTCTTTAATGAAGAGAGAGCTGGAAAAACAAAACAAGAAGATCAAACAAGTCAAGAAAAGAAATCGTCACAAAGCAGAATTTTAAAGAAAATTGACAGCAAGTAAATTAAAAGATAGTCCTAAGAAGCCTTGAAATCGATAAAGATTTCACAACTCCCTTCAAATGGCTCTAATCTTCCCTCCAATGAAGAACAATGGCAAGAAGAAGGCTGAAGATGGCTCCCAAAATCAAAAAGATTGTTAAAACTACTTCTAAAGAAAACTCAAGAGAAAATTCTTGGAAAACTCAAAGAGAATTTTCACTCAAAAACAAATCTGAAAATTTAATGTAATTGTAATGTATAATGTGTATAAGGGTGGCTGGCCAAGCCATACATATAGGCCTTCTAACTATTTTCCTAGTCCTAATAGGAAAACTAAAAAAAACCCTTTTTTTTTTTTTACTTTCAAGGGAATTTCGTCCAAGGCCTTTAATGGGCCTCTTTGGGCTGAATTTTTACATAGAAATTTATTTATAAAGTCTAAAAATTAAAACTAAGTATTTAAAGAATTAAAATTTTACAAATTGGGCCACTTTGACAATTTGGCCTGATTTTCAACTAAGTCTGATTTAAATTTTAGGATTGGGCTTGGAACATCTTATTGGGCCGTGTCTTCAAGAACTTGGGCTTGTAATCCATTCTCTCCCGAAATTGGCTTCTTTAACTAAGATCCAATGCACCTTAGGTGCAAGATTCGGTTTCTTGGACCAAGATTTCCAAGATTTGAAATCTTGATTTTCTTGATTCTTGAAATCGCTCAAAACAGCAAAATTGGACCAAGATTCGGTGATATAGGAGTGCAAGCGGACCAAGATCGAGTTGCCAAGTCACGGGAAACTCCTACGAAAGCTCTAACGAACAGATCTGAAATCAAAACGAATAATGAAATTAAATCTGGAAAATTCAGATCTGGAACAATAACACTAAAATCAGCAAGATTTAATCAAGAATCGAAACACTTATGAAAGGGGTTTCGTGGAAGCCAATAGCTCGATTTAGCAATCAAAGAAAGAACCAATCTGCCGAATCTGAGAAAACAAACACAAGCAGCAAATTAAACTTAAAATTTCAGCAAATAAATGGAGTAAAATTGGGGATTTTGGACGGCAAGAAGAAAGAAGTAGAATCGAATGATTAAGCGCAATTGAAAGGAAAGAAAGAACACAAATCTGCCAATGAATTGATTCGGCCAATAATGCCTAATTTCCAGCAATCAATTGACCCCCAATTTGAAAGAAACCCAATCGGCCAAACCCTAGGAATTGGGGATTTTTGATTTTTGAATCGTTGCTGCCAACAAGGAAAAATTGAATTATCGATTCTTGGAGTTGAAACGTGGCTGAAAAGAACACAAGAATATCAGCAAACAAGTAAGATAAAGAATCGATCCAAGAGGAACAAAGAAATAAAACGAAACAGCAAGAAATAAAGAAAAGTCCTAAGAACCCTTGAATTCCCGAAAGAATTCACAAATTCCTTCAAACGGCTCTAATCTCCCCTCCAAAGAATATCGATGGCAAGAAGAAGGTTGAAGACGGCTCCCACAATCCAAAGATTGTTAAAACAGCTTCTAAAGAAAACTCAAGAGAGAAATCTTGGAGAAAACTCAAAGAAAATTCTGCTCTCTCAAATCTGAAATTTAATAATGAATCTATGTGTTGTGTTTTACAAGGGGTGGCTGGCCATCACTTATATAGGCCTCAAACTAATCCTAACCTCATTAGAAAACTTAAAAATTAACCCTAAATAATAAAAAAATAAAGGAATTTCGTCCTAACACTTAAATGGGCTGTTTTGGGCCGAATTTAACATGTAATATCTCTAGAGCCTAAAAAATTAAATTAACAAATAAAATGTTTACAAATTGGGCCCTTTGATATTTTGGCCTGATTTTCAACTAAGTATGTATGGATTTCTTGATTGGGCTGGGACTTTGCTTATTGGGCCTCGCCTTTAAGAATTTAGGCTTGTGATCCATCTTTTACAGAAACTTGGGTCGTTGAAGCTCGTAACGGAGATCCAATGCGTTTTGGCTGCAAGATCCGGTTTCTTGGACCAAGATTTCCAAGATTTGAAATCTTGATTTTCTTGATTCTTGAAATCGCTCCAAACAGCAAGATTGGGCCAAAATTCGGTTTCTTGATTTTCTTGAAAACAAGAAAGTGAATCTTGATTTTCTTGTTCTTTCGTGTATGCATCTAAGGCCTTTGTGACTCGTATCATTCCCCCCTTCCTCAAAAAGATTCGTCCTCGAATCTAAAAAATCAAATGGACTCGACTTTCCTCGATCGAACGGGACTAATGGCAATTGAGCCCACTGAAAAGAATAGCCATGAGTTAGTAAATAGCAACGCAAACAAACTTGTAGTCCAATCATAAGCATAACAAAACAAGTATAATGCATGCGAATGGACAGATTTAGATTACCATGCAAATAACCTAATTTACTCGCCAATGCCTCATCAATTATTTGAAACAAAGATGGACATGTTTTAAGGCATTCAATCATCTCAAATTGTTTCCACAAACCATGAAGAAATCGCGAGTAATAAATCAAATGGTCAACGTAATCGTCACAAGTAGGTATTTGAAAAGGTCCACATAGTTCATAGAGTTGCACAATCATACCATGCATTAATCGAAGAACTATGGATTCACTCACACATGCATCAAAAACAATAATCTTTTTATCAACCATTAAAACAGATAGATCATCAAGAAATAAAATAGGATAGTCAAGCACATTTCGATCTAAGTGTTTTACAAAAATTAAATCATCAACACGATCTTTGTCACTATTCGAGGAGTACAAAGGTGTTTTAAAAGTTTCAAGCATCTTACCTTTATAAGTAGAAGAATAAGGGTCGATTTTACCTTTTTCATTGAATACAAACCTTCGCTCATCGGGGGCATAGTGTAGTCGAAGCTCCGTTGTTGAGTTAACCTTTGTCAAATAGAACTCAAATTTTATGTATAACCACAGAAATTGTTTAAGGCACGAATATAAATTGAAAACAAATTTGGCAAATTTCGTTACCTTATTCAAAAACCAAGTATCAAAACAATAAAAAGTATTTGCCAAAACAGATTTACACAAATTCGAGGATTTTACACAAGGCAAATTAAGAGAATAACAACTCACGCTTCCTTTCATAATGACTTTATCAACCACAACCGAAGAATAACAATTCATCGGATCAAAATGAATGGATCTTTTAAGAACTAAGTCACCAATAATTTTCAAATCTGCACGGGACTCTGTTGCTAAAATTTCCTTACCTCGCTTACCTTCGAGCTCATGTAGTGTGATTTCATCTTTGCCTATGTTGATCGTACGAAAGCGTCTTTCATTTGAGAGGTATTGAAGTTGAAAGTTATCTTTCGGTCCTTCGGGAACCTGAAAAGTAACAACACAAGAAAAATTCATATCTTGGTTAGTGAAAACATTCCTCACTACCCTTTCCTCGTCTTTTTCTTTTGTTTCTTTTTCTAACTCACTTTCTCTTCTTTCTTCAACTTCTTTTTCAATTTTCTTTTCTGTTTCACATTCCTTTTCACTCTCAATCTCTTTTTGCTCTTTTTCATTCTCTTTTTCTTTTTCTTTTTCCTCACTTGTTTTAACAATAGAATTTTTCAATTTGATTTGGTCCTCATGGACTTGTTCCGGAGTGAGCGGCACTAAGGTGATTTTCCTTCCTTGATGCTTGAAAGAATACCTATTTGTACGACCATCGTGAGTGACCTTTCGATCCAGTTGCCATGGTTCTCCTAGCAATAAATGGCAGGCTTGAATAGGCACTACGTCGCACACAACTTCGTCTTGATACTTACCGATAGAAAAGGTGATGCGCACTTGTTGAGTGACCTTAAATCGACCTTCGTTGCTAAGCCCTTGTAGTTGATAAGGTTGTGGATGCTTGGTAGTGGTTAAGCAAAGCTTTTCCACCATCGTCGTGCTGGCTACGTTCGAGCAACTTTCACCATCAATAATAACTCTACAAAGCTTACCTTGTACGTGGCAGCGAGTATGAAAGAGATGTCCTCGTTGCTGCTCGCTCTTTGGTTTTGCCAAAGAAGGTTGCCCACGATCATGAAAATCATCATCCATTCTAAGGGCACGTCGAGGGCCACGCCTATGGTGTTGGTTGTCCCTATCCTCTTTAATTGGGTCTCGATAATGAGACTCTTGATTCAATCGCACCTCATTCAAAGTAGCATTCAATGCTTGAAGTGTAGCATTTATTTGCGTGATTGCAGCAGCATGTCCGTCTAACTGTTGTTGTACTTTCATAAATGTATCATCATTATTATCACCTTTAGACATTTTCTAAAAACCTGCAAAAATAAACACTCAACACTCAAAAATAAAAGTTACCAAACCTCACCGTTAATCACTCAAAAAGAAAATTTAAATTTTCAATGAGCCAGAATTCAGTCTTGTGAGTCCTTTAGGAGAGTTTATATCAACCAATTAGAAAGTGAATGAACCGAGCTACCAAAGAGTCCTAATTTGCACTAGGATGCCAAAAACTGACGAGACACCAATTGATTCGTGTTGCACCGAGGAAGAAGTTGTGCACACGTTTAGATCCTACTAACACAAGAAACAAGAAGGTGTTAGATAACGTAAAGGAAGAATAAAGGCAAACAAATGAAAACCTACAGCTAAGAATCAATAAAAATTTCTGAAAACAGAAAACCCGAAAAACTGCGGAGTAACTTGACAACTTCGTTTGAGGTGTTCCCGATCTCCAAAAATCACGAAATTAAATCTGGAATGTCCTTATATATTGAATTTTTGATCTGGAAAGTGTGGGCACCAAATTCAACCCGCTGAATCTTTTTTTAAATTTTTATCAAATTTCGTCTTTTTTGATTTTTTTGACTTTTTTGACTGATTTTTTTGCGGGATTAATTTTTTTATATTCAATCACAGTGCCACAAATATGTATGTAAAATTTCAGATCAATCGGACAACGTTTACCCACTCAAATGAATTTTTTTCGAACAATTTTTCTGGGTAAAACTGCTGTTTGTGCTTTAAAAAATAGAGATCAGTTTAGAAATCAACCAAGAACACCCAAAACGCCCAAAATCTGATACCAAATGATATAGGAGTTCAAGCGGACCAAGATCGAGTTGCCAAGTCACGGGAAACTCCTACGAAAGCTCTAACGAACAGATCTGAAATCAAAACGAATAATGAAATTAAATCTAGAAAATTCAGATCTGGAACAATAACACTAAAATCAGCAAGATTTAATCAAGAATCGAAACACTTATGAAAGGGGTTTCGTGGAAGCCAATAGCTCGATTTAGCAATCAAAGAAAGAACCAATCTGCCGAATCTGAGAAAACAAACACAAGCAGCAAATTAAACTTAAAATTTCAGCAAATAAATGGAGTAAAATTGGGGATTTTGGACGACAAGAAGAAAGAAGTAGAATCAAATGATTAAGCGCAATTGAAAGGAAAGAAAGAACGCAAATCTGCCAATGAATTGATTCGGCCAATAAAGAACGCAAATCTGCCAATGAATTGATTCGGCCAATAATGCCTAATTTCCAGCAATCAATTGACCCCCAATTTGAAAGAAACCCAATCGGCCAAACCCTAGGAATTGGGGATTTTTGATTTTTGAATCGTTGCTGCCAACAAGGAAAAATTGAATTATCGATTCTTGGAGTTGAAACGTGGCTGAAAAGAACACAAGAATATCAGCAAACAAGTAAGATAAAGAATCGATCCAAGAGGAACAAAGAAATAAAACGAAACAGCAAGAAATAAAGAAAAGTCCTAAGAACCCTTGAATTCCCGAAAGAATTCACAAATTCCTTCAAACGGCTCTAATCTCCCCTCCAAAGAATATCGATGGCAAGAAGAAGGTTGAAGACGGCTCCCACAATCCAAAGATTGTTAAAACAGCTTCTAAAGAAAACTCAAGAGAGAAATCTTGGAGAAAACTCAAAGAAAATTCTGCTCTCTCAAATCTGAAATTTAATAATGAATCTATGTGTTGTGTTTTACAAGGGGTGGCTGGCCATCACTTATATAGGCCTCAAACTAATCCTAACCTCATTAGAAAACTTAAAAATTAACCCTAAATAATAAAAAAATAAAGGAATTTCGTCCTAACACTTAAATGGGCTGTTTTGGGCCGAATTTAACATGTAATATCTCTAGAGCCTAAAAAATTAAATTAACAAATAAAATGTTTACAAATTGGGCCCTTTGATATTTTGGCCTGATTTTCAACTAAGTATGTATGGATTTCTTGATTGGGCTGGGACTTTGCTTATTGGGCCTTGCCTTTAAGAATTTAGGCTTGTGATCCATCTTTTACAGAAACTTGGGTCGTTGAAGCTCGTAACGGAGATCCAATGCGTTTTGGCTGCAAGATCCGGTTTCTTGGACCAAGATTTCCAAGATTTGAAATCTTGATTTTCTTGATTCTTGAAATCGCTCCAAACAGCAAGATTGGGCCAAAATTCGGTTTCTTGATTTTCTTGAAAACAAGAAAGTGAATCTTGATTTTCTTGTTCTTTCGTGTACGCATCTAAGGCCTTTGTGACTCGTATCATTCGGTTTCTTGATTTTCTTGAAAACAAGAAAGTGAATCTTTCGTGTACGCATCTAAGGCCTTTGTGACTCGTATCAACAGCTTATAACCGAATTTTCTAGCTCAATTCAGCTCATCCAGAATTTCGACTATCATTGAGCTAGCCGAATTTATTGTTACTTATATTTTATTATGTCTTTATTTTAAATTTGTTAAATATGTCTTGATATTATTTAATCTAAGCTGAATGTACCTTGAATCTAATTTGCTTATGGCTTTTGTAGGTACATCCACATGTGGGAACACAATTAATAAGGATGCATGAACATTTCTGGTTCAATGTATGTTCGGGTACATGCATGACTACCTACAATGAATGGTTGCCTTAAAGATGATGCATGAATGAATCAATACAATGAATGGAAGAATGCATGAATATTCACTTACATGCATCGGTTGCTGTCTATTGATCTCTTAAGTACCTATTCGGCCAAAAGGCATCTTTTGGAGTGTCCATTCACAACTTGGCCGAACCTAGACATGCCCATTGATCTCCCATGCATTCACAAGCTGCCAAATTCATTTCCTTAATTATGAAGCTGCCCATTGAACATCCATTCAGCCGAATTTAGACATCATTTTTAATAGATACATTTCTAGATTAGTTTCACACATTTAAAGCCGAATTACTTAGTTCTTAAGCTTGTTTAATCTGTCCATTTGGCTATCATATGTAATCTATAAATAGTTTATTTCTTCTTTGTAAAAAGGTTAGACAATTCTGATTATTAAAATTATTTTGTGAGGTTACCTCCAATCATATTTCGTTTGAGTCTCGTTCTGACTTATCTAGCTAGCTAGTGGCGTCAACCTGACTCTTTGAACTTATCACCTCTTTGGTGTGGCGTTCTTCCACCTTTTTATACCTTTGGTTCTTACCTCTCTATAGGTAACGGGTCAAGGTTCATCTTCGATAATCCATTTAACCCACCTTGAGCAATATAAGTCCCGGGGCAATACTCCTTATAGTATTGAATCAATTTCCATTCCATTTTATCTATCAATTTATAATTCTTGCTTTCTTATACTGAACCTATCATTCAACAATTCCAACCATCTTTTGAACCCATTTTGAATACTTCCGCTTATATTCTCAATTAACTCCATCTATCTATAAATCTGACGAACTTCTCATCGATGATTGGGCATCCTAAGTGAACTCGACTCCATCAACCGAGCCAGATCACGTCATTCACTTTGATAGTGGTTTGCACGCGGACCAAGATCGAGTTGCCAAGTCACGAGAAAACTCCTACGAGGCTCTAAATGAACAGATCTAAAAACAGAACAAAGAATAAGATTAAAACGAATCAGATCTGAAATTAAAATCCCCAAAAACAATTAAAAATAGCCAAGAACCAAAGAACGTATGAATAGATGTTTTCGGAGTTCAAGAAGATGAAGTCGAACTCCAAGATTGATTCTCCACAGGCCGAATCTGTCCAAGAACACCCAAAACAGTAAGTAAATTAAAACAATCAGAATTTTTAATGGAATCTAAGGGTTGGTGCGGCAAGAAGACAAGAAAGAAATCGATGGAATAGAACGATTCAGGAAGTGAACAAAAGATTGCGATGCTGCCGAATTGAACACCATATATGGTTTCCCCAAATTTCAGCAATCGAATGGCCCCCAAACAGAATATATAAAAATCGGCAAGAACCCTAGAAATTGGGGATTTTATGATCGATTCTTTCCTGCCAACAAGAGGAGTGTTATTCAATTCTTTAAGATGAAAGAGGGCTAGAAACACAAAAAGAATAGCAAATAGAATAGTTAAAGATTCGGCACAAGCAGAAATAAAGAAAAGAAATTGAACAGCAAATAAACCCAAGAAAAGTCTTAAGAAGCCTTGAAATCTCGAAAGATTTCACAACTCCCTTCAAACGGCTCTAATCTCCCCTCCAAAGAATATCGATGGCAAGAAGAAAGTTGAAGATGGCTCCCACAATCACAAGATTGTTAAAACAACTTCTAAAGAACACTCAAGAGAGAATTCTTGGAGAAAACCCCAAAGAAAATTCTGCACTTAACAAATCTGAAATTTTGATATATCTAAGTAGTGATTACAAGGGGTGGCCGGCCATCCTTTAAATAGGCCTTAAAATAATCCTAATCTCATTAGGAAACTTAAAAATTAAACCTAATTAATAAAAATAATAAAGGAAATTCGGCCATGCACTTAAATGGACTGTTTTGGGCCGAATTTAACATGTAATATTCCTAAAGCCTAAAAATTTAATTAACAATTAAAATGTTTACAAATTGGGCCCTTTGACAATTTGGCCTGATTTTCAACTAAGTATATGTGGATTTCTTGATTGGGCTTGGAATCTTCTTATTGGGCCTTGCCTTCAAGAATTTGGGCTTGTGATCCATCTCCTACTGAAATTGGGTCGTTGATGCCCGTAACAGAGATCCAATGCTTTTTGGCAGCAAGATTCGGTTTCTTGGACCAATATTTCCAAGATTTGAAATCTTGATTTTCTTGATTCTTGAAATCGCTCCAAACAGTAAAATTGGGCCAAGATTCGGTTTCTTGATTTTCTTGAAAACAAGAAAGTGAATCTTGATTTTCTCGTTCCCTCGTGTACGCATCTAAGGCCTTGCTAACAAACTCCTGAATGGTCCCATTTAGTTTGGAATGCATTTGTCGGGCCTTTGATCTCGTTATTGGGCCTTGTGGTAATTTCAGCCCATCACGTTCTTGAACTTGAATTGGGCCTTTATGACTCGTATCATTCCCCCTTCCTCAAAAATATTTGTCCTCAAATCTGAAAAATCAAATGGGGACAAGTCAGCCACATTAAAAGTAGAACTTACATTGTACTCACCAGGTAGATCAATTTTATAGGCATTATCGTTGATCCGCTTGAGTACTTGGAAAGGTCCATCGCCCCTTGGGTCCAACTTGGTCTTCCTTTTTGTAGGAAATCGTTCTTTCCTCAAATGAACCCAAACCCAATCTCCAGGTTCTAGTATAACCCGTTTGTGCCCCTTGTTTGCTTTGTTGGTGTTGGCATCATTTTTTTTGGCTATTCGTTGCCTAGCCTTCTCATGTAAGGATTTTACCAACTCAGCTTTTTGTTCGCCATCTAAATTAATAATGTGTTCAAGAGGTAATGGCGCAAGATCAAGTACTGTTAGTGGGTTAAAACCATAAACAAGTTCAAATGAAGAATAACCAGTTGTAGAATGAATAGATCTATTATATGCAAATTTAACAAATGGTAGGCATTCTTCCCAATTTCTAATGTTCTTTCCCACAACAGATCGTAATAAAGTCCCTAAGATCCGATTAACTACTTCAGTTTGACCATCAGTTTGGGGGTGACATGTAGTAGAATAAAGTAATTTAGTACCAAGCTTACCCCATAATACCTTCCAAAAGTGGCTAAGGAATTTGACATCTCTGTCAGAAACAATTGTTTTAGGGATGCCATGAAGTCTTACCACTTTTTTAAAGAATAAGTCTGCCACATGTGTAGCATCATCTATTTTGTGACAAGGAATAAAATGTGCCATCTTTGAAAACCTGTCAACAACAACAAATATACTATCTCTTCCTTTCTTAGTTCAAGGCAAACCTAAAATAAAATCCATGGATAAATCTACCCGAGGTGAAGTAGGAATCGGTAAAGGAGTGTAAAGGCCACGAGGCATTACCTTAGATTTTGCTTGTTTGCATGTAATGCACTTGGAACATACCTTTTCAACATCCTTCTTCATATGTGGCCAATGGAAGTGTTCTTGCAAGATGTATAGTGTTTTGGCCACTCTAAAATGTCCCATTAAACCCCCACTATAGGCCTCATGGATCAATAAGTCTCTCATGGAACACTTTGGATGCATAACCTGTTTATACGAAAAAGAAAGCCATCTACAAGATAAAACTTTTCAAAAGTAGTATGTCCACAATTCTTATAGATATGGCCAAAATCAACATCATCATCATATAATTCCTTAATATGTTAAAACCCTAAGACTTTAGCATTCAATGTAGTTATTAAAGTATATCGTCTAGATAAAGCATCGGCAACTACATTATCTTTACATATTTTATATTTTATCACATAAAGGAATGTTTCAATGAATTCTACCCATCGGGCATGTCGTTTACTCAACTTACCTTGTCCCTTTAACCACTTAAGGGATTCATGATCTGTATGTATGACAAATTCGTTAGGCAGCAAATAATGTTGTCATACTTGAAGTGCACGAACCAATGCCAATAGTTCTTTGTCATAAGTTGAGTAGTTTAATTGTGCACCATTCAATTTTTAAAAGAAGCAATTGGTTGCTTATCTTGCATTAAAATGGTGCCAATTCCAATTCCTGAAGCATCACACTCAAGTTCAAAAGTATTGGAAAATTTAGGTAATTTAAGAAGAGGAGCAGAACATAACTTAGCTTTTAGGGTCTGAAAAGCCTTTTCTTGGGTTTCACCCCATTTGAAACCCACTGATTTCTTTATAACCTTTGTTAATGGGGTAGCAATAGTAGAGAAATCTTTCACAAATCGTCTATAAAAACTAGCTAAACCATGGAAAGATCACACCTCAGTTACTGATTTAGGAGTCGGCCACTCCTTAATTGCCTTGACTTTGTCCTCATCGACATGAATACCTTGTGCACTAACTATGAAACCTAAGAATATTAGTTTATCACAATAGAATGTGCATTTATCAAGGTTGGCAAATAATTTTTCAGCTCGCAAAATATCCAAAACAGTTCTAACATGGAAGACACGATCATCTAATGTCTTGGAGTAAATTAAAATATCATCAAAGTAAACTACTACAAATTTACCCAAGTGAAGCCTTAAAACATGATTCATTAATCTCATAAATGTACTAGGTGCATTAGTAAGGCCGAAAGTTATAACTAACCATTCATACAATCCAAATTTCGTTTTAAAGGCTGTTTTCCATTCATCCCCTTCCCTCACTCGAATTTGATGATAACCGCTTTTTAAATCAATTTTAGTAAATATGACTGAACCATGTAATTCATCAAGCATATCATCAAGTCTAGGAATTGGGTGTCGATACTTTACCGTTATTTTGTTGATTGGACGGCAATCAACACACATTCGATACGTACCATCTTTCTTTGGTACTAATAAGATAGGAACGGCACAAGGACTTAGGCTCTCATGAATGTACCCTTTGTCTAGTAACTCCTCAACTTGCCTTTGCAATTCCTTTGCCTCCTCGGGATTGCATCTATAGGATGGTCGATTTGGGATTGAAGCTCCGGGTACTAAGTCAATTTGATGCTCTATCCTTCGTAAAGGTGGTAAACCTTTAGGGGCCTCACTAAAAACATCCTCATAATCCTGCAAAAGAGACTGAAACACCCTAGGCAAATTTTCGTTAATGTTAGATAAAGATAAATAATTTTGCCTAAACCTTACGAGGATACAAGGCTATTTATTGAGTAAGGATCTCCTCACATCTTTTTTTGTCGCCAAAAAATTTTTCCCGCTCATTTTACCACTTGTGGATTCACTCACCTTTGGGCTTTTTAAATTTTGACTTTTTCCACTACTAGCCTCTTTTTTCTCTGTCTTTTGTACTTGTCCTTTCTCCCTTACCCCCTCACAAAATTTCATCATCTTCAATTGATCTTTATATACATCAGTGGGATTTAAAGGAGCAAAAATGAACTTCCTACCTTTAAACACAAGGGAGTATCGATTAAGTTTACCTTGGTGTGTAACATCGTGATCAAATTGCCAAGGCCGTCCAAGGAGCAAGTGTGCCGCATGCATTGGGACCACATCACACCATACTTCATCCTCATAATTCCCGAGCTTAAAAATAACCAAGGACTGTTTCGCAACTTTAACTTCGGAACATTCATTAAGCCACTGAAGGTGATATGGCTTAGGGTGTTTGGTACAATGCAACTTTAAAGAATCCACCAAATAGCTACTCACTACATTCGAGCAACTCCCACTATCAATAATGAGTGAACATAAGTTAGCTTTAATAAAACACCGAGAATGGAAAATATTGGTCCTTTGGTTGTCATCATCTTTCATTTAGATGTTAAGGGTACGGCGAACTACAAGGCATTGAAAATCAGCAAAGTCCCCTTCTTTTGGTGGTTCGACCAACTCTTCGCCATTATCACTGTCATCCACAAGTTCTGGCATATATTGTTCTGTTTTATCAGAGTCAAAAGTGTACTCACCATTATCTTTCAGAAGAAGTAATCTCATGTTAGGGCATTCCCTACTATAATGACCACGCCCTTTGCACTTAAAACATTCAATCTCACAAGTCCTCTTCATATGTGAATCACCTAAATTGGGCTGCTTAGAAGGTGTTTGCGCTTTAACAGGAGCCCTTTTTTTCAAATCTGATTGCTTGTTACTCAAAGAAGACTTATTAGTAACAAACGGTGATTTTGAACTCTTAAAATCAGAATTGGAATTGTTACCTCGGTAATATTGTGAAGTAGAGAAGGAACTAACCCTTTGTTCCTTTAATTGCTGCTCGATCTCAATGGCCTTATGAACTACTTCTTCCAAATCAATGTATGTCTGTAGCCTTAATGTATTAGCTATCGGCCTGTTTAAACCATCAATAAATCGAACCATAGTCGTTTCCTCATCCTCCTCCACATTAGCTCTCTGAATGAGCATCTCCATTTCCTTAAAATATTCATCCACCGTCCTACTACCTTGAACAAGTCTTCTAAGCTTTGTTTTAATCTCTCTATAGTAGTGAGGTGGAATAAATCTTTTACGCATAATATGTTTCAACTCATCCCATGTTGAAATCTCACCTTCATAATTCTGATGACGATTTACCCCAAGTTGAGTCCACCAACTTAATGCATAATCTAAAAATTCCAGCGTTGCTAATGCTACCTTTTCATCATCCGGACATTTATAGTATCGAAACATAAGTTCAATCTTAGATTCCCATCCACAAAAGCTTCTGGATCATTCTTACGACGAAATTGGGGAATTTTGAACTTCGGTTTTGCCAAAGATGGTTGCCCACGATCATAAAAATCATCATCCATTCTAGGGACACGTCGAGGGCCACGCCTATGAGTAGGGGGCTGGTTATCCCTATCTTCCTTAATTGGATCTCGATATTGAGGCTCTTGATTCAATCGTACCTCATTCAAAGTAGCATTCAATTCTTGAAGTGTAGCATTTATTTGTGTGATTGCAGCAGCATGTCCGTCTAACTGTTGTTGGACTTTCATAAATGTATCATTATGGTCATTATCACCCTGACCAACCTTAGACATTTTCAAAAATCTGCAAAATAAACACTCAACACTCAAAAAGAAAAGTTAGCAAACCTCACCGTTAATCACTCAAAAAGAAAAATTCAAATTCTCAATGAGGTAGAATTCAGTCTTGTGAGTTCTTTAGTAGAGTCTATATCAACCAATTAGAAAGTGTATGAACCGAACTACCAAAGAATCCTAAGTTGCACTAGGATGCCAAAAAACTTACGAGACACCAATTGATTTGTGTCGCACCAAGGAAGAATTGTGCACACTTTAAAATCCTACTAACACAAGAAATAAGAAGGTGTTAGATAGTATAAAGGAAGAATAAAGGCAAACAAATGAAAACCTACAGCTAAGAATTAAAAAAAAAATGCTGAAATCGAAAAACCCAAAAATCACGAAATTAAGTATGGAATGTCCTTAAATATTGAATTTTTGATCTGGAAAGTTTGGGCACCAAATTCAACCCGCTGAATATTTTTTAAAATTTTTATTGGATTTCATCTTTTTTTATTTTTTTGACTTTTTCGACTGATTTGTTTGTGGGATTAATTTTTTTATATTCAATCACAGTGCCACAAATATATATATGTAAAATTTCAGATCAATCGGATAACGTTTACCCACTCAAATGAATTTTTTTAAAAAATTTCTGGGTAAAACTGCTTTTTGTAGTTTAAAAAATAGAGATCAGTTTAGAAATCAACCAAGAACACCCAAAACGCCCAAAATCTGATACCAAATGATAATAGTTTGTGCGCGGACCAAGATCGAGTTGCCAAGTCACGAGAAAACTCCTACGAGGCTCTAAACAAACAGATCTAAAAATAGAACAAAGAATAAGATTAAAACGAATCAGATCTGAAATTAAAATCCCCAAAAACAATTAAAAATAGGCAAGAACCAAAGAACGTATGAATAGATGTTTTTGGAGTTCAAGAAGACGAAGTCGAACTCCAAGATTGATTCTCCACAAGCCGAATCTGTCCAAGAACACCCAAAACAGTAAGCAAATTAAAACAATCAGAATTTTTAATGGAATCTAAGGGTTGGTACGGCAAGAAGACAAGAAAGAAATCGATGGAATAGAACGATTCAGGAAGTGAACAAAAGATTGCGATGCTGCCGAATTGAACACCCAAGATGGTTTCCCCAAATTTCAGCAATCGAATGGCCCCCAAACAGAATATATAAAAATCAGCAAGAACCCTAGAAATTGGGGATTTTATGACCGATTCTTTGCTGCCAACAAGAGGAGTGTTATTCGATTCTTTAAGATGGAAGAGGACTGGAAACACAAAAAGAATAGCAAAAAGATTAGTTAAAGATTCAGCACAAGCAGAAATAAAGAAAAAAAATTGAACAGCAAATAAATGGCTGGCCATCCTTTAAATAGGCCTTAAAATAATCCTAATCTCATTAGGAAACTTAAAAATTAAACCTAATTAATAAAAATAATAAAGGAAATTCGGCCATGCACTTAAATAGACTGTTTTGGGCCGAATTTAACATGTAATATTCCTAGAGCCTAAAAATTAAATTAACAAGTAAAATGTTTACAAATTGGGCCCTTTGACAATTTGGCCTGATTTTCAACTAAGTATGTGTGGATTTCTTGATTGGGCTTGGAATCTTCTTATTGGGCCTCGCCTTCAAGAATTTGGGCTTGTGATCCATCTCCTACCGAAATTGGGTCGTTGATGCTCGTAACGGAGACCCAATGCGTTTTGGCTGCAAGATTCGGTTTCTTGGACCAAGATTTCCAAGATTTGAAATCTTGATTTTCTTGATTCTTGAAATCACTCCAAACAGCAAAATTGGGCCGAGATTCAGTTTCTTGATTTTCTTGAAAACAAGAAAGTGAATCTTGATTTTCTCGTTCCCTCGTGTACGTATCTAAGGTTTTGCTAACAAACTCCTGAATGGTCCCATTTAGTTTGGAACGCATTTTTCGGGCCTTTGATCTCGTTATTGGGCCTTGTGGTAATTTGAGCCCATCACGTTCTTGAACTTGAGTTGGCCCTTTATGACTCGTATTGATACGAGTCACAAAGGCCTTAGATGCGTACACGAAAGAACAAGAAAATCAAGATTCACTTTCTTGTTTTCAAGAAAATCAAGAAACCGAATCTTGGCCCGATCTTGCTGTTTGGAGCGATTTCAAGAATCAAGAAAATCAAGATTTCAAATCTTGGAAATCTTGGTCCAAGAAACCGGATCTTGCAGCCAAAACGCATTGGATCTCCGTTACGAGCTTCAACGACCCAAGTTTCTGTAAAAGATGGATCACAAGCCCAAATTCTTAAAGGCGAGGCCCAATAAGCAAATTCCCAGCCCAATCAAGAAATCCATACATACTTAGTTGAAAATCAGGCCAAAATATCAAAGGGCCCAATTTGTAAACATTTTATTTGTTAATTTAATTTTTTAGGCTCTAGAGATATTACATGTTAAATTCGGCCCAAAACAGCCCATTTAAGTGTTAGGACGAAATTCCTTTATTTTTTTTATTATTTAGGGTTAATTTTTAAGTTTTCTAATGAGGTTAGGATTAGTTTGAGGCCTATATAAGTGATGGCCAGCCACCCCTTGACACACAACACATAGATTCATTATTAATTTCAGATTTGAGAGAGCAGAATTTTCTTTGAGTTTTCTCCAAGATTTCTCTCTTGAGTTTTCTTTAGAAGCTGTTTTAACAATCTTTGGATTGTGGGAGCCGTCTTCAACCTTCTTCTTGCCATCGATATTCTTTGGAGGGGAGATTAGAGCCGTTTGAAGGAATTTGTGAATTCTTTCGGGAATTCAAGGGTTCTTAGGACTTTTCTTTATTTCTTGCTGTTTAGTTTTATTTCTTTGTTCCTCTTGGATCGATTCTTTATCTTACTTGTTTGCTGATATTCTTGTGTTCTTTTCAGCCACGTTTCAACTCCAAGAATCGATAATTCAATTTTTCCTTGTTGGCAGCAACGATTCAAAAATCAAAAATCCCCAATTCCTAGGGTTTGGCCGATTGGGTTTCTTTCAAATTGGGGGTCAATTGATTGCTGGAAATTAGGCATTATTGGCTGAATCAATTCATTGGCAGATTTGTGTTCTTTCTTTCCTTTCAATTGCGCTTAATCATTCGATTCTACTTCTTTCTTCTTGCCGTCCAAAATCCCCAATTTTACTCCATTTATTTGCTGAAATTTTAAGTTTAATTTGCTGCTTGTGTTTGTTTTCTCAGATTCGGCAGAGTGGTTCTTTCTTTGATTGCTAAATCGAGCTATTGGCTTCCACGAAACCCCTTTCATAAGTGTTTCGATTCTTGATTAAATCTTGCTGATTTTAGTGTTATTGTTCCAGATCTGAATTTTCCAGATTTAATTTCATTATTCGTTTTGATTTCAGATCTGTTCGTTAGAGCTTTCGTAGGAGTTTCCCGTGACTTGGCAACTCGATCTTGGTCCGTGCGCACACCTATATCACGTATCACACTTTCTTGTTTTCAAGAAAATCAAGAAACCGAATCTTGGCCCAATCTTTCTGTTTTGAGCGATTCAAGAAATAAGAAAATCAAGATTTCAAATCTTGGAAATCTTGGTCCAAGAAACCAAATCTTGCAGCCAAGTCGCATTGGATCTCTGTTATGAGCCTGAACGACCCAATTTCAGTAAGAGATGGAATACAAGCCCAAGTTCTTGAAGGCAAGGCCCAATAAGATGATTCCAAGCCCAATCAAGAAGTCCACCCATACTTAGTTGAAAATCAGGCCAAATTGTTAAAGGGCCCAATTTGCAAACATTTGAATTGTTTAATTTAATTTTAGACTTTAGGAATATTATTTGTTAAAATTCGGCCCAAGCAACCCAATTAAATGCTTGGCCGAATTTCCCTTTTTATTTTTGTGTTTTTGTTAATTAGGTTTTATTTTTTTAAGTTTTCCTAATGATATTAGGACTAGTATAAGGCCTATTTAAAGGTATGGCCGGCCACCCTTGTAACCCACTACTCAAATATATTGAAAATTTCAGATTTGTTTAAGTGCAGAATTCTCTTTGAGTTTTTCTCTAAGAATTCTCTCTTGAGTCTTCTTTAGAAGTTGTTTTAACAATCTTTTGATTGTGGGAGCCATCTTCAACCTTCTTCTTGCCATTGATATTCTTTGGAGGGGAGATTAGAGCCGTTTGAAGGGAGTTGTGGAATCTTTCAGGATTTCAAGGCTTCTTAGGACTTATCTCTTATTTGCTTGCTGTCAATTTCTTTTCTTTATTTCTACTTGTGCCGAATCTTTATCTAATTTATTTGCTGATCATATTGTGTTTCCAGCCTTCTTCCATCTTAAAGAAACGATCAATACTTCTCCTTTTGGTAGCAAAGAATCGGTTCCAAACCCCTAATTTCTAGGGCTCTTCCCAATTAATCCATACTCTCTTGGGGTGAAGTTCGGTTCCTGAAATTTTGGGAAAACTATCTTGGGTGTTAAATTGGGCAGAATCGTACTCTCTTTTGGGTTTCAAGAACCGTTTTAATCCATCAATTTCTTTCTTTTCTTCTTCTCACACCAAACCCTAAGTTCTATTTAAAATCTGATCGTTTTAATCTCGTTTGCTGTTTTGGTGTTCTTGACAGATTCGGCTGACTGAAAATTAATCTTGGAGATCGTTTTCGTGTTCTTGCATTCTGAAAACACCTTACTCATAAGTGTTTTTGATTCTTGGCTATTATTTGTTGATCTTTATTGATTTGGGGACTTTATCTTCAGATCTGATTAGTTTTAATCTTAATTCTCTGTTTTATTTCCAGATCTATTCGTTAGAGCTTTGTAGGAGTTTTCCTCGTGACTTGACAACTCGATCTTGGTCCGCGCGCAACCCTCTATCATTTGGTATCAGATTTTGGGCGTTTTGGGTGTTCTTGGTTAATTTCTAAACTAATCTCTATTTTTTAAACTACAAACAGCAGTTTTTACCCAGAAAAATTTTTCGAAAAAAATTCATTTGACTGGGTTAACGTTGTCTGATTGATCTAAAATTTTACATACATATTTTTGGTACTGTGATTGAATATAAAAAAATATTTCCTGCAAAAAAGTCAGTCAAAAAAGTCAAAAAATCGAAAAAGACAAAATCCAATAAAAATGTAAAAAAAGATTCAGCGAGTTGAGTTTGGTGCCCAAACTTTCCAGATAAAAAATTCAATATTTAAGGACATTCCAAATTTAATTTCGTGATTTTTAGAGATCAGGAACACCTCAAACAAAGTTGTCAAGTTACTCTGCAGTTTTTCGGGTTTTCTGGTTTCAGCAATTTTTATTGATTCTTAGCTGTTGGTTTTCATTTGTTTTCCTTTACACTATCTAACACCTTATTGTTTCTTGTGTTAGTAGGATTTTTAAAGTGTGCACAATTCTTTCTCTTTGCGACACAAATCAGTTGGTGTCACGTCAGTTTTTTGGCATTCTAGTGCAAATTAGGATTCTTTGGTAGTTCGATTCATACACTTTCTAATTGGTTGGTATAGACTCTACTAAAGAACTCACAAGACTGAATTCTACCTCATTGAGAATTTGATTTTTTTTTCTTTTTGAGTGATTAACGGTGAGGTTTGCTAACTTTTCTTTTTGGAGTGTTGAGTGTTTATTTTGCAGGTTTTTGAAAATGTCTAAGGTTGGTCAAGGTGATAATGATCATAATGATGTCTACGACACATTTACAAAATTCAAACAACAGTTAGACGAACAGGCTGCCTTACTCAGAACTTTGAGTGCTACTTTAAATGAGGTACGATTGAATCAAGAGCCTCAATATCGAGATCTAATTAAAGAAGATATGGATAACCAGCCTCCTGCTCATCGGCGCGGTCCTCGACGTGTCCCTAGAACTAACTCTGATTTTCATGATCGTGGGCAACCCTCTTTGGCAAAACCAAAGTTCACAATTCCCCAATTTCGTGGTAAGAATGATCCAAAAGCTTATTGTGAATGGGAATCTAAAATTGAACTTATGTTTCGATATTATAAATGTCCGGATGATGAAAAGGTAGCATTAGCAACGCTGGAATTTTCAAATTATGCATTAAGTTGGTGGACTCAACTTGGGGTAAAACATCATCGAAATTATGAAGGTGAGATTTCGACATGGGATGAGTTGAAACAGATTATGCGTAAAAGATTTATTCCACCTCACTACTATAGAGAGATTAAAACAAAGCTTAGAAGACTTGTTCAAGGTAGTAGGACGATGGATGAATATTTTAAGGAAATGGAGATGCTCATTCAGAGAGCTAATGTGGAGGAGGATGAGGAAACAACTATGGTTCGATTTATTAATGGTTTGAACAGGCTGATAGCTAATACATTGAGGCTACAAACTTACATTGATTTGGAAGAAGCAGTTCATAAAGCAATGGAGATCGAGCAACAATTAAAGGCACAAAGGTTTGGTTCCTTCTCTACTTCACAATATTACCGAGCTAACAATTCCAATTCTGATTTCAAAAGTTCAGAATCACCTTTTGTTACTAATAAGTCTTCTTTGAGTAATGGAAGTAAGCAATCAGATTGGAAAAAAGGGGCTCCTGTTAAAACGCAAATACCTTCTAAGCAGCCCAATTTAGGTGATTCGAGTGTGAAGAGGACTCGTGAGATTGAATGCTTTAAGTGCAAAGGGCGTGGTCATTATAGTAGGGAATGCTCTAATACGAGATTACTTTTTCTGAAAGATAATGGTGAGTACACTTTCGACTCTGATAAAACAGATCCAGATATGCCAGAACTTGTGGATGACAGTAATAATGGCGAAGAGTTGGTCGAACCACCTAAAGAAGGGGACTTTGCTGATGATACGAGTCATAAAGGCCCAACCCAAGCTCAAGAACGTGATGGGCTCAAATTACCACAAGGCCCAATAACGAGGCCAAAGGACAGACAAATGCATTCCAAACTAAATGGGACCATTCAGGAATTTGTTAGCAAGGCCTTAGATGTGTACACGAAAGAAAGAGAAAATCAAGATTCACTTTCTTGTTTTCAAGAAAATCAAGAAACCGAATCTTGGCCCAATTTTGCTGTTTGGAGCGATTTCAAGAATCAAGAAAATTAAGATTTCAAATCTTGGAAATCTTGGTCCAAGAAACCAAATCTTGCAGCCAAAGCGCATTGGATCTCCATTACGAGCATCAACGAACCAATTTCGGTAGGAGATGGACTACAAGCCCAAGTTCTTGAAGGCGAGGCCCAATAAGATGATTCCAACCCCAACCAAGAAGTCAAACCATACTTAGTTGAAAATCAGGCCAAATTGTTAAAGTGGCCCAATTTGTAAAAAAAATTTAATTGTTTAATTTAATTTTTAGATTTTAGGAGTATTATATGTAAAAATTTGGCCCAAGCAGCCCATTAAAATGACTTGGCTGAATTTCCCTCTTAAATTTGTTAATTAGGTTTTTTTTAAGTTTTCCTAATGAGATTAGGAAATAGTTATAAGGCCTATTTATAGGCATGGCCGGCCACCCTTGTTAGACACATTACATTTACATTGAAAATTTCAGATTTACTTTGAGTGAAAATTCTCTTTGAGTTCTCCAAGAATTTTCTCTTGAGTTTTCTTTAGAAGTTATTTTAACAATATTTTTGATTGTGGGAGCCATCTTCAGCCTTCTTCTTGCCATTGATCTTCATTGGAGGGGAGATTAGAGCCGTTTGAAGGGAGTTGTGAAATCTTTCGGGATTTCAAGGCTTCTTAGGACTTTTCTTTATTCTATTGCTGTTCATTCTTCTTTATTAAATTCTGCTTGCGCCGATTTGTTGAATAATTTGGGATTAATTGTTCTTGTTTCATTTCAGCTATTCCAAACATCAAGATTTAATTCGGCACTTCCTTGGACATAAAAAAACATTTTTGCTTCACAAAAAATCCCCCTTTTCTTGCAGTCCAATCCCTAGAACTAGTTTCAATTGATTTCGCAATCTGTTTTTAATTTATTTGCTGTTTTGTGTTCTTTGATAGATTCGGCTGATTGGAAGTTAATCTTGGGGCTTAATTTCATGTTCTTGGCTTCCAAGAACATCTATTCATGAGTGTTTTGATTCTTGGCTGTTATTTATTGATTTGGGGATTTGTTTTAGTTTTCATATCTAATTGATTCTAATTAAGTTTTGCTATTTCGTTTCAGATCCAAACATTTAGAGTTTTTGTAGGAGTTTCCCGTGACTTGACAACTCGATCTTGGTCCATGCGCAACCTTCTATCATTTGGTATCAGATTTTGGGTGTTTTGGGTGTTCTTGGTTGATTTCTAAACTGATCTCTATTTTTTAAACTACAAATAGCAGTTTTACCCAGAAAAGTTTTAGGAAAAAAATTCATTCGAGTGGGTAACATTTTTCGATTGATCTGAAATTTTACATGCATATTTTTGGCGTAGAGATTAAATATAAAAAAATATTTTCAGCAAAAAAATCGGTCGAAAAAGTCAAAAAATTGAAAAAGACGAAATCCAATAAAAATTAAAAAAATATTCAGCGGGTTGAGTTTGGTGCCTAAACTTTCCAGATAAAAAATTCAATATTTTAGGACATTCCAGATTTCATTTCGTGATTTTTGGAGATTGGGAACACCTCAAACGAAGTTGTCAAGTTACTCCACAGTTTTTTCAGGTTTTTGGGTATCAGCAATTTTTATTGATTCTTAGCTATAGGATTTCATTTGTTTTGCTTTTATTCTTCCTTTACACTATCTAACACCTTCTTGTTTCTTGTGTTAGTAAGATTTAAAAGTGTGCACAATTGTTCCTCGATGCGACACAAATCAATTGGTGTCTCGTCAGTTTTTGGCATCTTAGCACAATTAGGATTCTTTGGTAGTTTTGGTTCATACACTTTCTAATTGGTTGATATAGACTCTACTAAAGAACTCACAAGACTGAATTCTACCTCATTGAGAATTTGATTTTCCTTTTTGAGCGATTAACGGTGAGGTTTGTTAATTTTCCTTTTTGAGTGTTGAGTGTTTGTTTTGTAGGTTTTTCAAAATGTCTAGGATTGGTCAAGGTGATAATGACCATAATGATATCTATGATGCATTTACAAAGTTCTAACAACAGTTAGACGAACAGGCGGCCTTACTTCACACTTTGAGTGCTACTATCAATAAGGTACGATTGAATCAAGAGCCTCAGTATCGAGATCCAATTAAAGATGATGTGGATAACCAGCCTCGTGCTCATAGGCACGCTCCTAGACGTGTCCCTAGAACTGACTATAATGTTCATGATCACGGACAACCCTCTTTGGCAAAACCAAAGAGCGAGCAGCAACGAGAACATCTCTTTCATACTTGCTACCATGTACAAGGTAAGGTTTGTAGAGTTATTATTGATGGTGAAAGTTGCTCAAACGTAGCCAGCACGACGATGGTGGAAAAGCTTTGCTTAACCACTACCAAGCATCCATGACCTTATCAACTACAAGGGCTTAGCAACAAAGGCCAATTTAAGGTCACTCAATAAGTGTGCATCACCTTTTCTATCGGCAAGTATCAAGACGAAGTCATGTGCGACGTAGTGCCTATTCAAGCCTGCCATTTGTTGCTAGGAGAACCATGGCAAAGGGATCGAAAGATCACCCGCAATGGTCGTACCAATAGGTATTCTTTCAAGCATCAAGGAAGGAAAGTCACCTTAGTGCCACTCACTCCGGAACAAGTCCATGAGGACCAAATCAAACTGAAAAATTCTGTTGTTAAAACAAGTGAGGAAAAAGAAAAAGGAGAAGAGAAAAATAAAAGTGAAAAAGAAGAAAATGAAAATGAAAAAGGCGAAAAGGAAAGCAAGAGAGAAACAAAAGAAAATGTGAATGAAGTGAGTGAAAAAGAGAGAGAGCTTAAACAAGGAATGAGTGAATAAGAAGAGAGTGCTCAAACACAAGGGAGGAATATTTTTGCTAACCCCCATTCGAAATCGCCTTGTGATTTCTCTTTGTTTCAGGTTTGCAAGATTCCACCCATGGACAGGTTCCAGCTTCATTACCCTTCTATCGAGAGACGTTTTCAATTGATCGAACAAGGTAAAATTGATCCTTGTTTTCCCACCTCTAATGGTAAGCAAGGTGAAGTTTTTCTATTCTTCTAAACAACTTCATTCAACTCGTATTGATGACTTTGCTCATGACTTGAATTTTGAAAAGGTACTGTATGTTATTGTTGATAATTGCCATTCTTGGATTGATGACATTTTAATTTACTCAACAATATTAAATGATCATGTTTTCCATGTTAGAACGGTTTTAGACATTCTAAGAGCTGAAAAATTGTTTGCCAACCTTGATAAATGCACATTTTGTTGTGATAAGATAATATTTTTAGGTTTCATAATTAGTGCTCAAGGTATTCATGTCGATGAGGACAAAGTTAAGGCAATCAAGAAGTGGCCAACTCCTAAATCGATAACTGAGGTGAGATCTTTTCATGGTTTAGCTAGTTTTTATAGACGATTTGTGAAAGATTTCTCCACTAGTGCTGAGTTGGTGAAATCCTTACACGAGAAGGCTAGGCAACGAATAGCCAAAACAAATGACATCAACACCAACAAAGCAAACAAGGGGCACAAACGGGTTATCTTTGAACTCAGAGATTGGGTTTGGGTCCATATGAGGAAAGAACGATTTCCTACAAAAAGAAAGACCAAGTTGGACCCAAGGGGCGATGGGCCTTTCCAAGTACTCGAGCGAATCAACGATAATGCATACAAAATTGATCTACCCGGTGAGTATAATGTAAGTTCTACTTTCAATGTGCTGACTTATCTCCATTTGATTTTTTAGATTCGAGGACGAATCTTTTTGAGGAAAGGGGAAATGATACGAGTCACAAAGGCCCAACCCAAGCTCAAGAACGTGATGGGCTCAAATTATCACAAGGCCCAATAATGAGGTCAAAGGCCAGACAAATGCATTACAAACTAAATGGGACCATTCAGGAATTTGTTAGCAAGGCCTTAGATGCGTACACGAAAGAAAGAGAAAATCAAGATTCACTTTCTTGTTTTCAAGAAAATAAAGAAACTGAATCTTGGCCCAATTTTGCTGTTTGGAGCGATTTCAAGAATCAAGAAAATCAAGATTTCAAATCTTGGAAATCTTGGTCCAAGAAACCGAATCTTGTAGCCAAAGCGCAATGGATCTCCATTACGAGCATCAACGAACCAATTTCGGTAGGAGATGGACTACAAGCCCAAGTTTTTGAAGGCGAGGCCCAATAAGATGATTCCAACCCCAACCAAGAAGTCAAACCATACTTAGTTGAAAATCAGGCCAAATTGTTAAAGTGGCCCAATTTGTAAGAAAATTTAATTGTTTAATTTAATTTTTATATTTTAGGAGTATTATATGTAAAAATTCGGCCCAAGTAGCCATTAAAATGACTTGGCTGAATTTCCCTCTTAAATTTGTTAATTAGGTTTTTTTTTAAGTTTTCCTAATGAGATTAGGAAATAGTTATAAGGCCTATTTATAGGCATGGCCGGCCACCTTTGTTAGACACATTACATTTACATTGAAAATGTTAGATTTGCTTTGAGTGAAAATTCTCTTTGAGTTCTCCAAGAATTTTCTCTTGAGTTTTCTTTAGAAGTTGTTTTAACAATCTTTTTTATTGTGGGAGCCATCTTCAACCTTCTTCTTGCCATTGATCTTCATTGGAGGGGAGATTAGAGTCGTTTGAAGGGAGTTGTGAAATCCTTCGGGATTTCAAGGCTTCTTAGGACTTTTCTTTATTCTATTGCTGTTCATTCTTCTTTATTAAATTCTGCTTGTGCCGATTTGTTGAATAATTTGGGATTAATTGTTCTTGTTTTGTTTCGGCCATTCCAAACTTCAAGATCTAATTCGGCACTTTCTTGGACATAAAGAAATGTTTTTGATTCACTAAAAATCCCCCTTTTCTTGCCGTCCAATCCCTAGAACTAGTTTCAATTGATTTCACAATCTGTTTTTAATTTATTTACTGTTTTGTGTTCTTTGATAGATTCGACAGATTGGAAGTTAATCTTGGGGCTTAATTTCGTGTTCTTGGCTTCCAAGAACATCTATTCATAAGTGTTTCAATTCTTGGCTGTTCTTTATTGATTTGGGGATTTGTTTTAGTTTTCATATCTAATTGATTCTAATTAAGTTTTGCTGTTTCGTTTCAGATCCAAATGTTTAGAGTTTTTGTAGGAGTTTCCCGTGACTTGACAACTCGATCTTGGTCCGCGCGCAACCTTTTATCAGCTGATTTTCAATGCCTTATAGTTTGCCGAACCCTTAACATTCAGATGAAAGATGATGATAACCAAAGGACCAATATTTTCCATTCTCGGTGTTTTATTAAAGGTAACTTATGTTCACTCATTATTGATAGTGGGAGTTGCTCGAATGTAGTGAGTAGCCATTTGGTGGATTCTTTAAAGTTGACTTGTACCAAACACCCTAAGCCATATCACCTTCAGTGGCTTAATGAATGCTCCAAAGTTAAAGTTATGAAACAGTCCTTGGTCATTTTTAAGCTCGGGAATTATGAGGATGAAGTAGGGTGTGATGTGGTCCCAATGCATGCGGCACACTTGCTCCTTGGATGACCTTGGCAATTTGATCGCGATGTTACATACCAAGGTCAGCTTAATCAATACTCCCTTGTGTTTAAAGGTAGAAAATTCACTTTTGCTCCTTTAAATCCCACTAATGTATATAAAGATCAATTGAAGATGATGAAATTTTGTGAGGGGGTAAGGGTGAAAGGACAAGTATAAAAGACAGAGAGAAAAGAGGCTAGTAGTGGAAAAAGTCAAAATTTAAAAAGCCCAAAGGTGAGTAAATCCACAAGTGGTAAAATGAGCGGAAAAAATTTTTTGGCAACGAAAAAAGATGTGAGAAGAGCCCTACTCAATAAACAGCATTGTGAGGTTTAGGCAAAATTATTTATCTTTATCTAACATTAACGAAAATTTGCCTAGTGTGTTTCAGTCTCTTTTGCAGGATTATGAGGATGTTTTTAGTAAAGCCCCTAAAGGTTTACCACCTTTACGAGGGATAGAGCATCAAATTGACTTAGTACCTGGAGCTTCAATACCAAATCGACCAGCCTATAGATGCAATCCCGAGGAGACAAAGGAATTGCAAAGTCAAGTTGAGGAATTACTAGACAAAGGGTACATTCATGAGAGCCTAAGTCCTTGTGCCGTTCCTGTCTTATTGGTACCAAAGAAAGATGGTATGTATAGAATGTGTGTTGATTGCTGTCCAATCAACAAAATAACGATAAAGTATCGACACCCAATTCCTAGACTTGATGATATGCTTGATGAATTACATGGTTCAATCATATTTACTAAAATTGATTTAAAAAGCAGTTATCATCAAATTTGAATGAGGGAAGGGGATGAATGGAAAACAGCCTTTAAAACAAAATTTGGATTGTACGAATGGCTAGTTATGCCTTTCAGCCTTACTAATGCACCTAGTACATTTATGAGATTAATGAATCATGTTTTAAGGCTTCACTTGGGTAAATTTGTAGTAGTTTACTTTGATGATATTTTAATTTACTCCAAGACATTAGATGATCATGTTTTCCATGTTAAAGCCGTTTTGGATATTCTGCGAGCTGAAAAATTATTTGCCAACCTTGATAAATGCACATTCTGTTGTGATAAACTAATATTCTTAGGTTTCATAGTTAGTGCATAAGGTATTCATGTCGATGAGGACAAAGTCAAGGCAATCAAGGAGTGGCCGACTCCTAAATCTGTAACTGAGGTGAGATCTTTCCATGGTTTAGCTAGTTTTTATAGATGGTTTGTGAAAGATTTCTCTACTATTGCTGCCCCATTAACAGAGGTTATAAAGAAATTAGTGGGTTTCAAATGGGGTAAAACCCAAGAAAAGGCTTTTCAGACCCTAAAAGCTAAGTTATGTTCTGCTCCTCTTCTTAAATTACCTGATTTTTCTAATACTTTTGAACTTGAGTATAATGCTTCAGGAATTGGAATTGGTGCCGTTTTAAAGCAAGATAAGCAACCTATTGCTTATTTTAGTGAGAAATTGAATGGTGAACAATTAAACTACTGAACTTATGACAAAGAACTATTGGCATTGGTTCGTGCACTTCAAGTATGGCAACATTACTTGCTGCCTAATGAGTTTGTCATACATACAAATCATGAATCCCTTAAATGGTTAAAGGGACAAGGTAAGTTGAGTAAACGGCATGCCCGATGGGTAGAATTCATTGAAACATTCCCTTATGTGATAAAATATAAAACAGGTAAAGATAATGTAGTTGCAGATGCTTTGTCTAGACGATATGCTTTAATAACCACATTGAATGCTAAAGTCTTAGGGTTTGAACATATTAAGGAGTTATATGATGATGATGCTGATTTCAGCCATATCTATAAGAATTGTGGACACACTGCCTTTGAAAAGTTTTATCTTGTAGATGGCTTTCTTTTTCGAATAAACAGGTTATACATACCAAAGTGTTCCATGAGAGACTTATTGATTCATAAAGCCCATAGTGGAGGTTTAATGGGACATTTTGGAGTGGCCAAAACACTAGACATCTTGCAAGAACACTTCCATTGGCCACATATGAAGAAGGATGTCGAAAAGGTATGTTCCAAGTGCATTACATGCAAACAAGCAAAATCTAAGGTAATGCCTCATGGCCTTTACACTCTCCTTTACCGATTCCTACTTCACCTTGGGTAGATTTATCCATGGATTTTATTTTAGGTTTGCCTCGAACTAAGAAAGGAAGAGATAGTATATTTGTTGTTGTTGACAGGTTTTCAAAGATGGCACATTTTATTCCTTGTCACAAAACAGATGATGGTACACATGTGGTAGACTTATTTTTTAAAGAGGTGGTAAGACTTCATGGCATCCCTAAAATAATTGTTTCTGACAGAGATGTCAAATTCTTTAGCCACTTTTGGAAGGTATTGTGGGGTAAGCTTGGTACTAAATTACTTTATTCTACTACATGTCACCCCCAAACTGATGGCCAAATTGAAGTAGTTAATCGGATCTTAGGGACTTTATTACGATCTGTTGTGGGAAAGAACATTAGAAATTGGGAAGAATGCCTGCCATTTGTTGAATTTGCATATAATAGATCTATTCATTCTACAACTGGTTATTCTCCATTTGAACTTGTTTATGGCTTTAACCCACTAACAGTACTTGATCTTGCGCCATTACCACTTGAACACATTGTTAATTTAGATGGCGAACAGAAAGCAGAGTTGGTGAAATCCTTACATGAGAAGGCTAGGCAACGAATAGCCAAGACAAATAATGCCAACATCAACAAAGCAAACAAGGGGCGCAAACAGGTTATCCTAGAACCCGGAGATTGGGTTTGGGTCCATATGAGAAAAGAACGATTTCTTACAAAAAGAAAGTCCAAATTGGACCCAAAGGGCGATGGGCCTTTCCAAGTACTCGAGCGGATCAACGACAATACATATAAAATTGATCTCCCCGGTGAGTACAATGTAAGTTCTACCTTTAATGTGGCTGACTTGTCCCCATTTGATTTTTTAGATTCGAGGGGGAATTATACGAGTCACAAAGGCCCAACCCAAGCCCAAGAATGTGATGGGCTCAAATTACCACAAGGCCCAATAACGAGATCAAAGGCCCGACAAATGCGTTCCAAACTAAATGGGACCATTCAGGAGTTTGTTAGCAAGGCCTTAGATGCATACACGAGAGAAATAGAAAATCAAGATTCACTTTCTTGTTTTCAAGAAAATCAAGAAACCGAATCTTGGCCGAATCTTGCTGTTTGGAGCGATTTCAAGAATCAAGAAAATCAAGATTTCAAATCTTGGAAATCTTGGTCCAAGAAACCAAATCTTGTAGCCAAATCACATTGGATCTCTGTTACGAGCCTCAAGGACCCAATTTCGATAAGAGATGGAATACAAGCCCAAGTTCTTGAAGGCAAGGCCCAATAAGATGATTCCAAGCCCAATCAAGAAGTCCACCCATACTTAGTTGAAAATCAGGCCAAATTGTTAAAGGGTCCAATTTGCAAACATTTCAATTGTTTAATTTAATTTTAGACTTTAGGAATATTATTTGTTAAAATTTGGCCCAAGCAACCCAATTAAATGCTTGGCCGAATTTCCCTTTTTATTTTTTTTTGTTAATTAGGTTTTATTTTTTTAAGTTTTCCTAATGAGATTAGGACTAGTATAAGGCCTATTTAAAGGCATGGCTGGCGACCCTTGTAACCCACTTCTCAAATATATTGAAAATTTTAGATTTGTTTAAGTACAGAATTCTCTTTGAGTTTTTCTCTAAGAATTCTCTCTTGGGTCTTCTTTAGAAGTTGTTTTAACAATCTTTCGATTGTGGGAGCCATCTTCAACCTTCTTCTTGCCATTGATATTCTTTGGAGGGGAGATTAGAGCCGTTTGAAGGGAGTTGTGGAATCTTTTGGGATTTCAAGGCTTCTTAGGACTTATCTTTTATTTGCTTGCTGTCAATTTCTTTTCTTTATTTCTGCTTGTGCCGAATCTTTATCTAATTTATTTTCTGATCATGTTATGTTTCCAGCCTTCTTCCATCTTAAAGAACCGATCAATACTTCTCTTTTTGGCAGCAAAGAATTGGTTCCAAACCCCTAATTTCTAGGGTTCTTGCCGATTAATCCATACTCTTTTGGGGTGAAGTTCGGTTGCTGAAATTTTGAGAAAACTATCTTGGGTGTTAAATTGGGCAGAATCGCACTCTCTTTTGGGTTTCAAGAACCGTTTTAATCCATCAATTTCTTTCTTTTCCTCTTGTCGCACCAAACCCTAAGTTCTATTTAAAATCTAATCGTTTTAATCTCGTTTGCTGTTTTGGTGTTCTTGACAGATTCGGCTGACTGAAAATCAATCTTGGAGATCGTTTTCATGTTCTTGCATTCTGAAAACACCTTACTCATAAGTGTTTTTGATTCTTGGCTGTTATTTGTTGATCTTTATTGATTTGGGGATTTTATCTTCAGATCTGATTAGTTTTAATCTTAATTCTCTATTTTGTTTCCAGATCTGTTCGTTAGAGCTTCGTAGGAGTTTTCCTCGTGACTTGACAACTCGATCTTGGTCCGCGCGCAACCCTCTATCATGTTAATGAGGGAAAATGAGCGAATATGGAATGAGATTGAGAGAAGAAAATGGAAGAAAAAGAACAAGAAATTGAAAAAGAAAAAGAGAGTGAAAGAAAGGAAAAAGAGATTGAGATTGAAAAAGAAAGTGATCAAGAAAAGAAAATTGAAAAAAGGGTGAAAGAAAAGAAAATGAGCAAGAAGTGAGTGTCATCGAGTCTTCCAAAATAAAAGACACTACGACAAAAGAACGAGAGTTTGAAAATGAGTTACAAAAAGAAACAAGTAAAAATAATGAAAGCGAACAAACAAGGAACATTTTTACTAACTAGCATGTGAGTTTTCCTCATGTTGCTTCTTCTCAGGTTCTTGATGATTTGATTAAAAAATTCCAACTTCATTACCTTTTCAATGAGAGGCAATTTCGATTGAACGAGAAAGGTAAGATTGTAGATGACCTTAGTCCATCAACGCTCAAAGGTAAACAAGGTAAGGGTTCTTTGTTATGCGAGTCTCAACAAATTCACTCGCATGTTAGTGACAAGATTGCTGAAAACTTATTTTGTAAAAGAGCTTCTCACATTGAATTGGCTAATTTTCGTTCGTCTATTATTGTTGATGATTTCATTTCAACTAATGCCATGAAAAGTTTTTTTTCTATGATAAGTTTGTGGTTGGCAATTTTATTGAAGGCGTTCGATTAAATGGGCATGAACAAAGTATGATCGTGTGTGATAAAGATTATTCACATGCAAAGTTCGATTTGTATGATTGTTATATTCTGATTGATGATGATTTTTCTTTACATAGCAATACGAAGCGATCTCCTGCTCATGAGTATGATGATGGTAAGATTGTTCATAAAGAAAGAGTAAATCATCCCGAACAAAATTTGGTCTTTTGTGATAAAAAGTTGACAAGTGAAATACCTATTTTGATATGACCCCGCCCCAGACATGTCCTTGGTTCAGCTCACCTAATTTTAATTCAGCTCACATGAGCTTAATTTAGCTCGTTTGAGCTCGATTTAATTTCTTTTCAGCTTATTAATTTTATTTACTGGAATAAATTATTTGAGTTAGTTAAATTAGTTAATTCAGCTCCATAATTGTTAGTGTTTAATTTGTTTAAATCTGGATAAAATTAATTATTTATGTTAAATGTGTCCATGCATGTTTTAATATGTTTTAGTTATTACATATCATAAATGTGTCTATCTCATTACATCTAATTAATGTGTCTTATTGTTGATTTAATATGTCTGAATTTAGTCGAAATTATGAGCAGGTTTATTGCCTAAGTTGCAGCCGAATTTAATTTGTCTTAACTTGATTAATTGGCTGAATTTAATTGCTGTAGGTACATGCATGAAACAGTATTGATGGAGCTGATGATTCCTTTTTTTCCATATGACTATTCGTGGAGCTCAATGGACAATGAGCTTAATTAAAACTCCAGCTGCTGTGTTGAGCTTCTCCAAGTGGCTATTCGAAGAATTCAATGGACAAGGCTGTTCAAATGGAGTTCATTCAGCTGTGGCTGATCAATTTCATCCTTTCACACTTAGAGGCTATTGGAGTTCATCCATTCACATTATTTGGGCTGTTCGTGCTCCAAAAATCCCATTAAAATGCTGCTGCACGTTCAGCTCCTCAAGGCAGGATTAAAGGAGCTCATTTAAGCACTTGGTTGAACATAGACATGGCCAATCAGCTCCCAATGTCTTTCAATTAATTTTGGCACCTCCTAGGCATCTAGAAGCTGTCCTTAGACGTTCTCAAGAAAGCCAATCAGTTCCCATGCATCCCAATTAATTCCAGCTGCATTTAGACACTCTAGAAGCTATCCAAAGATGTTTTCTTTGCTGGAGAAATTTCCTAGAATTTTCTTAAATTTTTCTTGAAATTTCAGCTCATTAAAAGCTGAAATTAGATGACTATTCGGCTAGCCCTTGTTTTAGCTATAAATAGTTGTTTATTTTCATTGTAAAAAGACTTTTGAACCTTTGATTAATGTTTATACATTTTGTGAGTTTTTCAACTCTCTTATTTCGTTTTAGACTCAAGTAGACTTATCTAGCTTGCTAGTGGCGTCTTCTTTGCTTCTTCGAACTTATCACTCAATCCCGAGTGTGGCGTTCAACCATTTGATACCTCTGGTTCCTAACTCTTATAGTTAGCGGGTCAAGGTCCTCTTCATCACCTTTAAGTGTCTTATAAGAATCGAGTTAGTACTCCATTTTAGTACTGATTCCTTCTTGACCTTAAGTCCATTTTGATCTCTTTCCTCCACACCATTCCATTCTTATTATTTTCTTGTTTGCCGAAACCTATACATTTCAAACTTAACTCTCTTGAACCAATTTTTCAAACCTTCCTCCATATTTAGCCAACTTTCAAACTACATTTCAGAATCGAGCGATACTTTTCTATATTACGATCGGGCACATCAACGACTCAACTCACATCACTGAGTGATAGGTGATTACGCGCGGACCAAGATCGAGTTTGTCAAGTCACGGGAAAGTCCTACGAGATCTATAAACAACTTGGCTGAAATGGAAATAGAAATAGAAAATTAAACTCAAAAATCAAGAAACCCTAAATCGAGATAGGGAATAGATATGATAGAGGGTTGCGCGTGGACCAAGATCGAGTTGTCAAGTCACGGGAAACTCCTACGAAAACTCCAAACGTTTGGATCTGAAATGAAACAGCAAAACTTAATTAGAATCAATTAGATCTGAAAACTAAAAATCCCCAAATCAATAAAGAACAGCCAAGAATCAAAACACTTATGAATAGATGTTCTTGGAAGCCAAGAACACGAAATTAAGCCCCAAGATTAACTTCCAATCAGCCGAATCTATCAAAGAACACAAAACAACAAATAAATTAAAAACAGATTGCGAAATCAATTGAAACTAGTTCTAGGGATTGGATGGCAAGAAAAGGGGGATTTTTTTGTGAATCAATAACGTTTCTTTATGTCCAAGGAAATGTCGAATCAGATCTTGAAGTTTGGAATGGCTAAAACGAAGCAAGAACAATTAATCCCAAATTATTCAACAAATCGGCACAAGCAGAATTTAATAAAGAAGAATGAATAGCAACAGAATAAAGAAAAGTCCTAAGAAGCCTTGAAATCCCGAAAGATTTCACAACTCCCTTCAAACGGCTCTAATCTCCCCTCTAATGAAGATCAATGGCAAGAAGAAGGCTGAAGATGGCTCCCACAATCAAAAAAAGATTGTTAAAACTACTTCTAAAGAAAACTCAAGAGAAAATTCTTGGAGAACTCAAAGAGAATTTTCACTCAAAACAAATCTAAAATTTTCAATGTAATTGTAATGTATCTAACAAGGGTGGCTGGCCATGCCTATAAATAGGCCTTATAACTATTTCCTAATCTTATTAGGAAAACTTAAAAAAACCTAATTAACAAATTTAAGAGGGAAATTCGGCCAAGTCATTTTAATGGGCTGCTTGGGCCTAATTTTTACATATAATACTCCTAAAATCTAAATATTAAATTAAACAATTAAATTTTTTTACAAATTGGGCCACTTTAACAATTTGGCCTGATTTTCAACTAAGTATGGTTTGAACATCTTGGTTGGGCTTGGAATCTTTTTATTGGGCCTTGCCTTCAAGAACTTGGGCTTGTAGTCCGTCTCCTACTGAAATTGGTTCGTTGATGCTCGTAACGGAGATCCAATGTGCTTTGGCTGTAAGATTCGATTTCTTGGACCAAGATTTCCAAGATTTGAAATCTTAATTTTCTTTATTCTTGAAATCGCTCCAAATAGCAAAATTGGCCCAAGATTCGGTTTCTTGATTTTCTTGAAAATAAGAAAGTGAATCTTGATTTTCTCTTTCTTTCGTGTACGCATCTAAGGCCTTTGTGACTCGTATCATTCCCCCTTCCTCAAAAAGATTCGTCCTCAAATCTGAAAAATCAAATGGAGATAAGTCAACCACCTTGAAAGTAGAACTTGTAGTCCAAACAGAAGCATAACAAAACAAGTATAACACATGCGAATGGACAAATTCAAATTACCATGCAAACAAGCTAATTTACTTGCCAATACCTTGTCAAATATTCAAAACAAAGATGGACGTGTTTTAAAGCATTCAATCATCTCAAATTGTTTCCACAAACTATGAATAAATAGCGAGTAATAAATCAAATGGTAAACGTAATCATCACAAGTAGGTATTTGAAAAGGTTCACACGGTTCACAGAGTTGCACAATCATACCATGCATTAATTGACGGTCTATAGATTCACTCACACATGCATTATCAAAAACAAGAATCCTTTTATCAACCATCAAAATAGATAGATCATCAATAAATAAAATAGGATAGTCAAGCACATTTCGATCTAAGTGTTTTACAAAAATTAAATCATCAACACGATCTTTGTCACTATCCGAGGAGTACAGAAGTGTTTCAAAAGTTTCAAGCATCTTACCTTTATTAGCAGAAGAATAAGGGTCGATTTTACCTTTTCCATTTAATACAAACCTTCGCTCATCGGGGGCATAGTGTAGTCGAAGCTCCGTTGTTGAGTTAACCTTTGTCAAATGGAACTCAAACTTCATGTACAACCACATAAAGTGTTTAAGGCATGAATATAAATTGAAAACAAATTTGGCAAATTTCGTTAACTTATTAAAAAACCAAGTATCAAAACTATAGAAAGTATTTGCACACAATAGATAACACTTGATTTTCCAACAAAATATACCAAAATAGATTTTGGGTTTAAAAACTTGATTTTGATTAGCCATGCCGAAGTGTAACAAACATTTCATTAAACCAATCTCATTAAACCAAGAGGATGTTCGCATACATACCAACATACATTCAAAACTTTTATTATTCTCCAAAACAGATTTGCACAAATTCACAGATTTTTCACAAGGCCAATCAAGAGAATAACAACTCATGCTTCCTTTCATAATGACTTTATCAACCACAATCGAAGAATTATTCGGAACAAAATGAAGGGATCTTTTAAGAACTAAGTCACCAAAAGTTTTATCAATAATTTTCAAATCTACACGGGACTCGGTTGCTAAAAATTCCTTACCCAGCTTACCTTCGGGCTCATGTAGTGTGATTTCATCTTCAACCTTGCCTATGTTGATTGTATGAAAGCGTCTTTCATCGGAAAGGTATTGAAGTTGAAAATTATCTTTCGGTATTTTGGGAACCTGAAAAGTAGCAACACAAGAAAAATTCATATCTTGGTTAGTGGAAACATTCCTCACTACCCTTTCCTCGTCTTTTTCTTTTGTTTCTTCAATTTCTTTTTCAATTTTCTTGTCTGTATTACATTGCTTTCCACTCTCAATCTCTTTTTGCCCTTTTTCATTCTCTTTTTCTTTTTTTATTTCTTTTTTGTGTCTTCCTTTCATTACAAGATAGAGATGTTACAAATAAATTAGAACGGAAAGACTCTTGTTGGGTATGAACGGAATGACTTGCATACGAACAATGATCACCTTTTTGAATTTGATTCTCAGTGGACGAGTACCTTGGGGCATACGAAGGATTACTTATGATTTCTTGTTCGTCCCCTTGGAAAACTTCACACTCGAAACTTGCTTTGCATCGTCTTCAATTCCTTATTGAATAGGACTCATGATATGAATCTCTTCTCGAATATTCGTTGGATGTTCGTCTTCTTGGCACTCTCATTTCTGCCCTTTCACTAGAATTAAGTTGTCCTCGTTGGGCTCTTTTCTCCACCCGTATCCAATTGATAGTAGCACTCAATGTTCGAAGTATGGCAGCCCGTTCGTCTAACTATTGTTGGATCATTTTAAGTTTATCATGGGCATCATTATGGTCATTATCAACTTGACCAAACTTAGACATTTTCAAAAACCTGCAAAATAAACACTCAACACTCAAAAAGGAAAGTTAGCAAGCAAACCTCACCGTTAATCACTCAAAAAAAAAAGGAAAATCAAATTCTCAAAGAGGTAGAATTCAGTCTTGTGAGTTCATTAGTAGAGTTTATATCAATCAATTAGAAAGTGTATGAACTGAAACTACCAAAGAATCCTAATTTGCACTAGGAGTCTAAAAAAATGACGAGACACCAATTGATTCGTGTTGAACTGAGGAAGAATTGTGCACACGTTTAAATCCTACTAACATAAGAAACAAGAAGGTGTTAGATATTGTAAAGGGAGAATAAAAAGCAAACAAATGAAAACCTACAGCTAAGAATCAATAAAAATTGCTGAAATCTGAAAACCTGAAAAACTGCGGAGTAACTTGACAACTTCGTTTGAGCTATTCTCGATCTCCAAAAATCATGAAATTAAATCTAAAATGTCCTTAAATATTTAATTTTAGATCTAGAAAGTTTGGGCACCAAACTCAACCCGCTGAATATTTTTTTAATTTTTAATTAGATTTCGTATTTTTCAATTTTTTTGACTTTTTCGACTAATTTTTTTGCGGGAAATATTTTTTTATATTCAATCACAGTGCCAAAAATATGCATGTAAAATTTTAGATCAATCGGAAAACGTTTACCCACTCGAATGAATATTTTTCCAAAAAATTTTCTGGGTAAAACTGCAATTTGTTGTTTTAAAAAAAGAGATCAGTTTAGAAATCAACCAAAAACACCAAAAACGCCCAAAATCTGATACCAAATGATAGAGGGTTGCGCGCGGACCAAGATCGAATTGTCAAGTCACGGGAAACTCCTACGAAAACTCTAAACGTTTGGATCTAAAACAAAACAGCAAAATTTAATTAGAATCAATTAGATCTGAAAACTAAAAATCCCCAAATCAATAAAGAACAGCCAAGAATCAAAACACTTATGAATAGATGTTCTTGGAAGCCAAGAACACAAAATTAAGCCCCAATATTAACTTCCAATCAGCCGAAACTATCAAAGAACACAAAACAGCAAATAAATTAAAAATAGATTGCGAAATCAATTGAAACTAGTTCTAGGGATTGGACGGCAAGAAAAGGGGGATTTTTGTGAATCAAAAACGTTTCTTTATGTCCAAGGAAGTGCCGAATCAGATCTTGAAGTTTGGAATGGCTGAAACGAAACAAGAACAATTAATCCCAAATTATTCAACAAATCGGCACAAGCAGAATTTAATAAAGAAGAATGAACAGCAACAGAATAAAGAAAAGTCCTAAGAAGCCTTGAAATCCCGAAAGATTTCACAACTCCCTTCAAACGACTCTAATCTCCCCTCCAATAAAGATCAATGGCAAAAAGAAGGCTCAAGATGGCTCCCATAATCAAAAAAGATTGTTAAAACTACTTCTAAAGAAAACTCAAGAGAAAATTCTTGGAGAACTCAAAGAGAATTTTCACACAAAACAAATCTGATATTTTCAATGTAATTGTAATGTATTTCATAAGGTGGCCGGCCATGCCTATTAATAGGCCTTCTAACTATTTCCTAATCTCATTAGGAAAACTTGAAAAAAAAAACTCTAATTAATGAATTGAGAGGGAAATTTCAGCCAAGGCAATTAATGGGCTACTTGGGCCGAATTTTTACATAAATAATAATCCTAAAGTCTAAAAAATAAAACTAGATATTTAAACAATTAAAATTTTACAAATTGGGCCACTTTAACAATTTGGCCTGATTTTCAACTAAGTATGGTTTGAACTTCTTGGTTGGGCTTGGAATCTTCTTATTGGGCCTTGCCTTCAAGAACTTGGGCTTGTAGTCCATCTCCTACCGAAATTGGTTCGTTGATGCTCGTCACGGAGATCTAATGCGCTTTAGCTGCAAGATTCGGTTTCTTGGACCAAGATTTCCAAGATTTGAAATCTTGATTTTCTTGATTCTTGAAATCGCTCCAAACAGCAAAATTGGGCCAAGATTCAGTTTCTTGATTTTCTTGAAAACAAGAAAGTGAATCTTGATTTTCTTTTTTCCTTCGTATACGCATCTAAGGCCTTTGTGACTCGTATCAGGCTGTTTTGAGTGATTTCAAGAATCAAGAAAATCAAGATTTCAAATCTTGGAAATCTTGGTCCAAGAAACTGAATCTTGCAGCTAAGGTGCACTGGATCTCAGTTACGAGCATCAACGAACCAATTTCAAGAAAGAACGGATTACAAGCCCAAGTTCTTGAAGATACAGCCCAAGAAGATGTTCCAAGCCCAATCTAGAAATTTAAATCAGACTTAGTTAAAAATCAGGCAAAATTGTCAAAGTGACCCAATATGTTAAGTTTTAATTCTTTAAATACTTAGTTTAAATTTTAGACTTTATAAATTAATTTCTATGTAAACATTCAGTCCATGAGGCCCATTTAAAAAGCCTTGGCCGAATTTTCCTTTAAAATAAAATAATTAGGATTTTTTTTAGTTTTTCCTAATAGGGTTAGGAAAGTAATAGAGGCCTATATATGTATGGCTTGGCCAGCCACCCTTAAGAACAACACATTGAAATCAGATTTTTATTGAGTGAAAAATTCTCTTTGAGTTTTCTCCAAGAATTCTCTTTTGAGTTTTTTTTAGAAGTAGTTTTAACAATCTTTTTGATTGTGGGAGCCATCTTCAGCCTTCTTCTTGCCATTGTTCTACATTGGAGGGGAGATTCGAGCCGTTTGAAGGGAGTTTTGAAATCTTTCTTGATTTCAAGGCTTCTTAGGATATTCATCTTTCTTGCTGTTCTTTCTTCTTTAGTTGTTTCTGTTTATGCCGATTGGTTGATTAACTTGTTTTAATTTCTTGTTGCGTTTTCAGCCATTCCAATCTTCAAGAATCTGTTCGTCACCATTCTTGGCATTAAAGAAACGTCCCTTAGTCATACTCTTCAATAGATATTGTCGCCCAAGCCTCCTAATTCTGATTCAATTCGGTTTGATGAGTTTTGAGTTTAATTCTTTGTTTTGTGTTCTCCTTTGCAGATTCGGCTTGGGGGAGTCTTTTCTTCAAACTAAATTTTTGTTTCTTTGCTTCCAATCAACGCTATTAATAAGTGTTTCGATTCTTGGCTGATTCTTTTTTGTTTTGGGTGTTTCGTTTCAGATCTGTTAGTTCTAAGTTTAATTTTCTGTTTCGTTTCAGATCCGAGTGTCTATCGTTCTCGTAGGAGTTTCCTGTGGCTTGACAACTCGATCTTGGTCCGCGCCAACCTTCTATCATTTGGTATTAGATTTTGGGCATTTTGGGTGTTCTTGGTTGATTTCTAAACTGATTTCCTTTAAAAAACAGCATATAGCAGTTTTTACCTAGAAAAATTTTCGAAAAAAAAATCCATTTGAGTGGGTAAACGTTGTCCGATTGGTCTAAAATTTTATATGCATATTTTTTTCACTGTGATAGAACATAAAAAAAATATTTCCCGCAAAATAGTCAGTAGCAAAAGTCGAAAAATAGAAAAATATGAAATCAAATAAAAATTTTAAAAAATATTCAGCAGTTTGAATTTAGTGCCGAAACTTTCCAGATCAAAAATGAAATATTTAAGGACATTCCAGTTTAAATTTTATGATTTTTGGAGATCAGGAACACCTCGAATGAAGTTGTCAAGTTACTCCGTAGTTTTTCGGGTTTTCGGGTATCAGCAATTTTTATTGATTCTTAGCTGTAGGTTTTCATTTGTTTTGCTTTTATTCTTCCTTTACACTATCTAACACCTTCTTGTTTCTTGTGTTAGTAGGATTTAAAAGTGTGCACAATTCTTCCTCAGTGCAACACAAATCAATTGGTGTCTCGTCACTTTTTGGATTCATAGTGCAGTTAGGATTCTTTGGTAGTTACAGTTCATATACTTTCTAATTGATTGATATAGACTCTACTAAAGAACTCACAAGGCTGAATTCTACCTCTTTGAGAATTTGATTTTCCTTTTTGAGTGATTAACGGTGAGGTTTGTTAATTTTTTTTCGAGTGTTGAGTGTTTATTTTGCAGGTATTCCAAAAGAAAAAATAAGATGCATAGAATTGGTCAAGTCGATGATGAGAATAATGACCATAATGATGTCCATGATAAATGCCTTGTAGTCCGCCGCACCCTTAACATCCAAATGAGAGACGATTTTGATAACCAAAAGACCAATATCTTCCATTCTAGGTGTTTTATAAAAGGTAACTTATGTTTTATTATTGATAGTGGGAGTTGTTCGAATATAGTTAGCAGTTATTTGGTGGATTCCTTAAAGTTACCTTGTACCGAGCACCCTAAGCCATATCACCTTCAGTGGCTTAATGAATGCTCGAAAGTTAAAGTTACAAAACAGGCCTTGATCACTTTTAAGCTCGAGAATTACGAGGATGAGGTATGGTGTGATGTGGTCCCAATGCATGCGACACACTTGCTCCTTGGACGGCCTTGACAATTTGATCGTGATGTTACACACCAAGGCAAGCTCAATAGATACTTTCTTTTTTTTAAAGGCCGAAAATTCACTTTTGCTTCTTTAAATCCCAATGATGTATAGAAAGATCAATTAAAAATGATGAAATTTTGTGAGGGGGTGGGGGAGAAAGGACAAATAAAAAAGACAGAGAGAAAAGAGGCTAGTAGTGAAAAAAGTCAAAATTTAAATGGCCCAAAGGTGAGTGAATCCGCAAGTGGTAAAACTAGAGTGAAAAATTTAATTGCAACAAAAAAAAGATGTGCGGAGAGCCCTACTCAATAAATAGCCTTGTATCCTTGTGAGGTTTAGGCAAAACTATTTATATCTATCTAACATTAATGAAAATTTGCCTAGTGATGTGATCCCAATCACATCATGTTATGGCACCACTCGTTGCCATCGAGATTTGCCTAAACACGAGGGTCCCAAGTGCAAGATGAAGTTTAATTTCAGCTCATTTTAGTTTATATTTATTTTGCTGGAAGCTGAATTTTATTCAGCTAGCTAATTCAGTTGCTGGAATGTTCGGTCTTTATATTTGCATTTATTTAAGCATTACTATAGCTCATAAGTGTGTCCTAAACTGTTACAAGTATTTAATATGTTTTGTCTTAGCTGAAATAAATGTGTCCAGATTTAATTAAGTTTGTCTTAATTTAATACATGTTTTAATTCTGTCCAGCCAAATTAATGTGTCTTGTTTAGTTATAATTTAATTTATTCCAATGTTAATTAGTATGTTCACATTATGTTTTAAATTGGTTCAGCTGAATTTGTTTAATTTAATTAAGTGCATGTGTGTTGTTTAGGTGCAGTCGAATTTGAAGATACATTGGGCAGATTCATGCATGTAGATTCAATGAATGTGAAGATGTATGTGCAGCTGGTACAATGCATTGAAGCTGATTAATTTTGGCTCTTTCCAATGCAACTATTCGGCCAAGAGACAGTAGCCATTCATCTCTCCAAGACATGGTCGATTCTCTTCTCAAAGCAACATAATTCTTTTCACACCATTTGTTCACACCTTGGCTATTTGGTTCAGCTTGTTCACACCGTGAGGCTTTACAAAACCGTCCATTCACACTTCCAAGGGCTACTTAAATTCTCCTTAAATGCTAGTGATGTTTCAGCAAGAGTTGCTTCATAAATGGGCCAAATTAAGATCATTAACCGAATTTAGTTGCTGCTTAGAACATTCAAGATTCATTTGCTTAATTGAGGAGCTGATTTTTATTCTCCATTCAGCCGAATCTCATTAGGAAAACTTAAAAAAAACCTAATTAACAAATTTAAGAGGGAAATTCGGCCAAGTCATTTTAATGGGCTGCTTGGGCCGAATTTTTACATATAATACTCCTAAAATCGAAAAATTAAATTAAACAATTAATTTTTTTTACAAATTGGGCCACTTTAACAATTTGGCCTGATTTTCAACTAAGTATGGTTTGACTTCTTGGTTGGGCTTGGAACCATCTTATTGGGCCTTGCCTTCAAGAACTTGGGTTCGTAGTCCATCTCCTACCGAAATTGGTTTGTTAATGCTCGTAACGGAGATCCAATGTGCTTTGGCTGCAAGATTCGGTTTCTTGGACCAAGATTTCCAAGATTTGAAATCTTGATTTTCTTGATTCTTGAAATCGCTCCAAACAGCAAAATTGGGCCAAGATTCGGTTTCTTGATTTTCTTGAAAACAAGAAAGTGAATCTTGATTTTCTCTTTCTTTCGTGTACGCATCTAAGGCCTTTGTGACTCGTATCATTCCCCCCTTCCTCAAAAAGATTCGTCCTCGAATCTAAAAAATCAAATGGAGTTAAGTCAACCACCTTGAAAGTAGAACTTGTAGTCCAAACAAAAGCATAACAAAACAACTATAATGCATGCGAATGGACAGATTCAAATTACCATGCAAACAAGCTAATTTGCTTGCCAATGCCTCGTCAAATATTTGAAACAAAGATGGACGTGTTTTAAGGCATTCAATCATCTCAAATTGTTTCCACAAACTATGAATAAATCGCGAGTAATAAATCAAATGGTAAACGTAATCATCATAAGTAGGTATTTGAAAAGGTTCACACGGTTCACAGAGTTGCACAATCATACCATGCATTAATCGATGGTCTATAGATTCACTCACACATGCATTATCAAAAACAAGAATCTTTTTATCAACCATCAAAATAGATAGATCATCAATAAATAAAATAGGACAGTCAAGCACATTTCGATCTAAGTGGTTTACAAAAATTAAATCATCAACACGATCTTTGTCACTATCCGAGGAGTATAGAAGTGTTTCAAAAGTTTCAAGCATCTTACCTTTATTAGCAGAAGAATAAGGTCGATTTTACCTTTTCCATTTAATACAAACCTTCGCTCATCGGGGGCATGGTGTAGTCGAAGCTCCGTTGTTGAGTTAACCTTTGTCAAATGGAACTCAAACTTCATGTACAACCACATAAACTGTTTAAGGCATGAATATAAATTGAAAACAAATTTGACAAATTTCGTTACCTTATTCACGAAAACAGATTTGCACCAATTCGAGAATTTTACACAAGGCAAATCAAGCGAATAACAACTCATGCTTCCTTTTGTAATGACTTTATCAACCACAATCGAAAAGTAACAATTAATCAGGACAAAATGAAGGGATCTTTTAAGAACTAAGTCACCAAAAGTTTTATCAATAATTTTCAAATCTGCACGGGACTCAGTGGCTAAAATTTCCTTACCTCGCTTACCTTCGGGCTCATGTAGTGTGATTTCATCTTCAACCTTGCCTATGTTGATCGTATGAAAGCGTCTTTCATCGGAAAGGTATTGAAGTTGAAAGTTATCTTTCGGTATTTCGGGAACCTAAAAAGTAGCAACACAAGAAAAATTCATATCTTGGTTAGTGGAAACATTCCTCACTACCCTTTCCTCGTCTTTTTCTTTTGTTTCTTCAATTTCTTTTTCAATTTTCTTGTCTGTTTCACATTCCTTTCCACTCTCAATCTCTTTTTGCTCTTTTTCCTTCTCTTTTTTTTTTTATTTCTTTTTGTGCCTTCCTTTCATTACAAGATAGAGATGTTACAAATGAATCAAAACGGAAAGGCTCTCGTTGGGTATGTACGGAATGACTTGCATACGAACAATGATCCCCTTGAAAAACTTCACTCTCGAAACTTGCTTTGCATCATCTTGAAATCCTTGTTGAATAGGAGTCATAATAGGAATCTCTTCTCGAATATTCGTTGGATGTTCGTCTTCTTGGCACTCTTATTTCTACCCTTTCACTTGAATTAAGTTGTCCTCGTTGGGCTCTTTGCTCCACCCGCATCTCATTGATAGTAGCCCTAAATGTTCGAAGTATGGCAGCCCGTTCGTCTAACTGTTGTTGGATCATTTTAAGTTTATCATGGACATCATTATGGTCATTATCACCTTGACCAACATTAGACATTTTCAAAAACCTGTAAAATAAACACTCAACACTCAAAAATAAAAGTTAGCAAACCTCACCGTTAATCACTCAAAAAGAAAATTTAAATTCTCAATGAGGTAGAATTCAATCCTGTGAATTCTTTAGTAGCGTCTATATCAACCAATTAGAAAGTGTATGAACCGACACTACCAAAGAGTCCTAATTTGCACTAAGATGCCAAAAACTGACGAGACACCAATTAATTTGTGTTGCACCGAGGAAGAATTGTGCACACCTTAAAATCCTACTAACACAAGAAACAAGAAGGTGTTAGATAGTGTAAAGTAAGAATAAAGGCAAACAAATGAAAACCTACAGCTAAGAATCAATAAAAATTGCTGAAATCGAAAAACCCGAAAAACTGCGGAGTAACTTGACAACTTCGTTTGAGGTGTTCCCGATCTCCAAAAATCACGAAATTAAATCTGGAATGTCCTTAAATATTTATTTTTTTATCTGGAAAGTTTGGACACCAAATTCAACCCGCTAAATATTTTTTAAATTTTTATTGGATTTCATCTTTTTCAATTTTTTTGACTTTTTCGACTGGCTTTTTTACGGGAAATTTTTTTTATATTCAATCACAGTGCCACAAATATGTATGTAAAATTTTAGATCAATCGGACAATGTTTACCCACTCAAATGAATTTTTTTAAAAAAAATTTTCTGGGTAAAACTGCTGTTTGTAGTTTAAAAAATAGAGATCAGTTTAGAAATAAACCAAGAACACCCAAAACGCCCAAAATCTGATACCAAATGATAGAGGATTGCGCACGGACCAAGATCGAGTTGTCAAGACACGGGAAACTACTACGAAAACTCTAAACGTTTGCATCTGAAATGAAATAGCAAAACTTAATTAGAATCAATTAGATCTGAAAACTAAAAATCCCCAAATCAATAAAGAACAGCCAAGAATCAAAACACTTATGAATAGATGTTCTTGGAAGCCATGAACATGAAATTAAGCCCCAAGATTAACTTCTAATCAGTCGAATCTATCAAAGAACACAAAACAGCAAATAAATTAAAAACAGATTGCGAAATCAATTGAAACTAGTTCTAGGGATTGGACGGCTAGAAAAGGGGGATTTTTTTGTGTATCAAGAATGTTTTTTTATGTCCAAGGAAATGCCGAATCAGATCTTGAAGTTTGGAATGACTGAAATGAAACAAGAGCAATTAATCCCAAATTATTCAACAAATCAGCACAAGCAGAATTTAATAAAGAAGAATGAACTGCAATAGAATAAAGAAAAGTCCTAAGAAGCCTTGAAATCCCGAAAGATTTCACAACTCCCTTCAAACGGCTCTAATCTCCCCTCCAATGAAGATCAATGGCAAGAAGAAGGCTGAAGATGGCTCTCACAATCAAAAAAAGATTGTTAAAACTACTTCTAAAGAAAACTCAAGAGAAAATTCTTGGAGAAACTCAAAGAGAATTTTCATTCAACAAAAATCTGATTTCATTCTAATTAATTGCTAAGGGTGGCCGGCCAAGCCATATTATAGGCCTTCTAACTATTTTCCTAACCCTACTAGGAAAACTAAAAAAAGAACCCTAATTATTAACTTCAAGGGAAATTCAGCCAAGTGACGTGACCTTCACCAAGCCCTCATGTTTATTCCATCGAGCTCCCAAAGGGACCAATGACCCGAGCTCGAGCTAAGCTCTTCCAAGAAGTTGTTTTCGCATTACTCATTAAACTTTGGAATGAGAATCAGCTCAAAACCGAAGAAGGAGCTTAAGTCAACTTTTCCTCAAATCCATGCATTCTCGTGCAAACTCACTTTAGCTCCATTTTAGCTCCTCTAGCTCATTTCAGCTCCAACTAGCTCATTTGAGCTCAATTCAGCTCATTCGAGCTCAATTTAGCTACATTTTAGCTCATTTATTTTATTGGTTGAACAATTAAGTATTTTATTAACTTAGTTTAAATTATTACAGCTCATAATTATGTTTTGATTTATTCCATGTTTTAAAGGTGTCTTAGCCGAATTTAATATGTCTTGCTTAAGACTTTATTAAATTTGTCTATTTTAATTTATATGTTAATTAATATGCCTATTTTAAATTAATGTGTTCATGTTTCATGTAGGTACGGCCGAATGTGGAGATTCATTCAAGCTAGGTGCATGAACGTCTACTTTTAATGCATGATGTGGGAACACAATTAAAGATGATTCATGAATGGGTTGGTTCAATGAACGTACAGATGCATGCATGACTACCTACAATGAATGGTTGCCTTAAAGATGATGCATGAATGAATCAATACAATGAATGGAAGAATGCATGAATATTCACTTACATGCATCGGTTGCTGTCCATTGATCTCTTAAGTACCTGTTCGGCCAAAAGGCATCTTTTGGAGTGTCCATTTAAACCTTGGCCGAACCTAGACACGCCCATTGATCTCCCATGCATTCACAAGCTGCCAAATTCATTTCCTTAATTATGAAGCTGCCCATTGAACATCCATTCAGCCAAATTTAGACATCATTTTTAATAGATATATTTCTAGATTAGTTTCACATATTTAAAGCCGAATTACTTAGTTCTTAAGCTTGTTTAATCTGTCCATTCGGCTATCATATGTAATCTATAAATAGTTTATTTCTTCTTTGTAAAAAGTTTAGACAATTCTGATTATTAAACTTATTTTGTGAGGTTACCTCCAATCATATTTCGTTTGAGTCTCGTTCTGACTTATTTAGCTAGCTAGTGGCGTCAACCCGACTCTTTGAACTTATCACCTCTTTGGTGTGGCGTTCTTCCACCTTTTTATACCTTTAGTTCTGACCTCTTGATACGAGTCACAAAGGCCTTAGATGCATACACGAGACAACAAGAAAATCAAGATTCACTTTCTTGTTTTCAAGAAAATCAAGAAATCGAATCTTGGCCCAAGTATGCTGTTCGAAGAGATTTCAAGAATCAAGAAAATCAAGATTTCAAATCTTGGAAATCTTGGTCCAAGAAACCAAATCTTGCAGCCAACACACATTGGATCTCCGTTACGAGCATCAACGACTCAATTTCGGAAGGAGATGGATCACGAGCCCAAATTCTTGAAGACAAGGCCCAATAAGCAACTTCCAGCCCAATCCAGAAATTTATGCATATTTAATTGAAAATCAGGCCAAAATGTCAAAGGGCCCAATTCATAAACATTTTATGTGTTTAATTTAATTTTTTAAGCTTTTAGGAACATACATGCAAAATTCGGCCCAAAAACAGCCCATACATAAGCTTGGCCGAATTTTCCCTTATTATTTTATTAATTAGGTTTAATTTTATTAGTTACTTGTTAGATTAGGATTACTTGAGGCCTATTTAAAGGCATGGCCAGCCACCCTTTGTACACACAACACTTATATTCATTCTTAAATTTCAGATTTGAGAGAGCAGAATTTTCTTTGAGTTTTCTCCAAGATTTCTCTCTTGAGTTTTCTTTAGAAGCTGTTTTAACAATCTTTGGATTGTGGGAGCCGTCTTCAACCTTCTTCTTGCCATCGATATTCTTTGGAGGGGAGATTAGAGCCGTTTGAAGGAATTTGTGAATTCTTTCGGGAATTCAAGGGTTCTTAGGACTTTTCTTTATTTCTTGCTGTTTCGTTTTCTTTATTTAATTTCTCTTGTGTCGATTCTTTATCTCATTTGTTTGCTGTTCTTCTTGTGTTTTTCCAGCCATATTCCAACTCAAAGAATCGAATTAAATCATCCTTCATTGGCAGCAAGGAGTCGTTCCAAAATCCCCAATTTTACTCCATTTATTTGCTTAAATTTTAAGTTTAATTTGCTGCTTGTGTTTGTTTTCTCAGATTCGACAGATTGGTTCTTTCTTTGATTGCTAAATCGAGCTATTGGCTTCCACGAAACCCCTTTCATAAGTGTTTCGATTCTTGATTAAATCTTGCTGATTTTAGTGTTATTGTTCCAGATCTGAATTTTCCAGATTTAATTTCATTATTTGTTTTGATTTCAGATCTGTTCGTTAGAGCTTTCGTAGGAGTTTCCCGTGACTTGGCAACTCGATCTTGGTCCGCGCGCAACCCTCTATCATTTGGTATCAGATTTTGGGCGTTTTGGGTGTTCTTGGTTGATTTCTAATCTGATCTCTATTTTTTAAAGCACAAACAGCAGTTTTACCCAGAAAAATTGTTCGAAAAAAATTTATTTGAGTGGGTAAACGTTGTCCGATTGATCTGAAATTTTACATACATATTTGTGGCACTGTTATTGAATATAAAAAAATTAATCCCGCAAAAAAATCAGTCAAAAAAGTCAAAAAAATCAAAAAAGACGAAATTCAATAAAAATTTAAAAAAAGATTCAGCGGGTTGAATTTGGTGCCCAAACTTTCCAGATCAAAAATTCAATATATAAGGACATTCCAGATTTAATTTCGTGATTTTTGGAGATCGGGAACACCTCGAACGAAGTTGTCAAGTTACTCCGCAGTTTTTCGGGTTTTCTGTTTTCAGCAATTTTTATTGATTCTTAGCTGTAGGTTTTCATTTGTTTGCCTTTATTCTTCCTTTACGTTATCTAACACCTTCTTGTTTCTTGTGTTAGTAGGATCTAAACGTGTGCACAACTTCTTCCTCGGTGCAACACGAATCAATTGGTGTCTCATCAGTTTTTGGCATCCTAGTGCAAATTAGGACTATTTGATAGCTTGGTTCATTCACTCTCTAATTGGTTGATATAAACTCTCCTAAAGGACTCACAAGACTGAATTCTGGCTCATTGAAAATTTCAATTTCCTTTTTGAGTGATTAACGGTGAGGTTTGGTAACTTTTATTTTTGAGTGTTGAGTGTTTATTTTTGCAGGTTTTTAGAAAATGTCTAAAGGTGATAATAATGATGATACATTTATGAAAGTACAACAACAGTTAGACGGACATGCTGCTGCAATCACGCAAATAAATGCTACACTTCAAGCATTGAATGCTACTTTGAATGAGGTACGATTGAATCAAGAACCTCAATATCGAGATCCAATCAAGGAAGATAGGGATAACCAGCCCCATAGGCGCGGCCCTCGACGTGTCCCTAGAATGGATGATGATTTTCATGATCGTGGGCAACCTTCTTTGGCAAAATCAAAGAGCGAGCAGCAACGAGAACATCTCTTTCATACTCGCTGCCATGTACAAGGTAAGCTTTGTAGAGTTATTATTGATGGTGAAAGATGCTCGAACGTAGCCAGCACGACGATGGTGGAAAAGCTTTGCTTAACCACTACCAAGCATCCACAACCTTATCAACTACAAGGGCTTAGCAACGAAGGCCAATTTAAGGTCACTCAACAAGTGCGCATCGCCTTTTCTATCGGTAAGTATCAAGACGAAGTTGTGTGCGACGTAATGCCTATTCAAGCCTGCCATTTGTTGCTAGGAGAACCATGGCAACTGGATCGAAAGGCCACTCACGATGGTTGTACAAATAGGTATTCTTTCAAGCATCAAGGAAGGAAAATCACCTTAGTGCCACTCACTCCGGAACAAGTCCATGAGGACCAAATCAAATTGAAAAATTCTGTTGTTAAAACAAGTGAGGAAAAAGAAAAAGAGAATGAAAAAGAGCAAAAAGAGATTGAGAGTGAAAAGGAATGTGAAACAGACAAGAAAATTGAAAAAGAAGTTGAAGAAAGAAGAGAAAATGAGTTAGAAAAAGAAACAAAAGAAAAAGACAAGGAAAGGGTAGTGAGGAATGTTTTCACTAACCAAGATATGAATTTTTCTTGTGTTGCTACTTTTCAGGTTCCCGAAAGACCGAAAGATAACTTTCAACTTCAATATCTCTCAAATGAAAGACGCTTTCATACGATCAACATAGGCAAAGATAAAATCACACTACATGAGCTCGAAGAGCTTCAACTACACTATGCCCCCGATGAGCGAAGGTTTGTATTAAATGGAAAAGGTAAATCGACCCTTATCATTCTGCTTATAAAGTGGACTCAATTGCCATTAGTCCCGTTCGATCGAGGAAAGTCGAGTCCATTTGATTTTTCAGATTCGAGGACGAATCTTTTTGAGGAAGGGGGGAATGATACGAGTCACAAAGGCCTTAGATGCATACACGAGACAACAAGAAAATCAAGATTCACTTTCTTGTTTTCAAGAAAATCAAGAAATCGAATCTTGGCCCAAGTATGCTGTTCGAAGAGATTTCAAGAATCAAGAAAATCAAGATTTCAAATCTTGGAAATCTTGGTCCAAGAAACCAAATCTTGCAGCCAACACACATTGGATCTCCGTTACGAGCATCAACGACTCAATTTCGGAAGGAGATGGATCACGAGCCCAAATTCTTGAAGACAAGGCCCAATAAGCAACTTCCAGCCCAATCCAGAAATTTATGCATATTTAATTGAAAATCAGGCCAAAATGTCAAAGGGCCCAATTCATAAACATTTTATGTGTTTAATTTAATTTTTTAAGCTTTTAGGAACATACATGCAAAATTCGGCCCAAAAACAGCCCATACATAAGCTTGGCCGAATTTTCCCTTATTATTTTATTAATTAGGTTTAATTTTATTAGTTACTTGTTAGATTAGGATTACTTGAGGCCTATTTAAAGGCATGGCCAGCCACCCTTTGTACACACAACACTTATATTCATTCTTAAATTTCAGATTTGAGAGAGCAGAATTTTCTTTGAGTTTTCTCCAAGATTTCTCTCTTGAGTTTTCTTTAGAAGCTGTTTTAACAATCTTTGGATTGTGGGAGCCGTCTTCAACCTTCTTCTTGCCATCGATATTCTTTGGAGGGGAGATTAGAGCCGTTTGAAGGAATTTGTGAATTCTTTCGGGAATTCAAGGGTTCTTAGGACTTTTCTTTATTTCTTGCTGTTTCGTTTTCTTTATTTAATTTCTCTTGTGTCGATTCTTTATCTCATTTGTTTGCTGTTCTTCTTGTGTTTTTCCAGCCATATTCCAACTCAAAGAATCGAATTAAATCATCCTTCATTGGCAGCAAGGAGTCGTTCCAAAATCCCCAATTTTACTCCATTTATTTGCTTAAATTTTAAGTTTAATTTGCTGCTTGTGTTTGTTTTCTCAGATTCGACAGATTGGTTCTTTCTTTGATTGCTAAATCGAGCTATTGGCTTCCACGAAACCCCTTTCATAAGTGTTTCGATTCTTGATTAAATCTTGCTGATTTTAGTGTTATTGTTCCAGATCTGAATTTTCCAGATTTAATTTCATTATTTGTTTTGATTTCAGATCTGTTCGTTAGAGCTTTCGTAGGAGTTTCCCGTGACTTGGCAACTCGATCTTGGTCCGCGCGCAACCCTCTATCACCTCTCTATAGGTAACGGGTCAAGGTCCATCTTCGATAATCCATTTAACCCACCTTGAGCAATATAAGTCCCGGGGCAATACTCCTTATAGTATTGAATCGATCTTGATGCTTGAGTTCAATTTCCATTCCATTTTATCTATCAATTTATAATTCTTTCTTTCTTATACCGAACCTATCAATCATCAAACATAACCTATCCTTTGAACCCTTTTTGCCAACTTCCGCTTAAAGTTAATCAAAATACATTTACTCACCAAACGAACGACTCTTCTCATCGACGATCGGGCAAACAAGTGACTCGACTCTACATCATCGAGTTGGATCACGTCATTTGGTATCAGAGCTTGAAAACGAGGAGTGTCAAAGATCGAAGAATTTGAATTAGGTTCGTGAATTGAAAAAAAAGTTCAAAAAAAAAGGTTGTATTTGTTTTTATTTGTATTCAGCATATTGTATTGGAAAAGTAAAAAAAAATATGAAAATTCAAAAAAAAATATACGAAGTTATAAAAAAAAGTGAAGTGTTGAAAAAAAATTTCTAGGTTTCTTCATCTTTTGAATTCCGAACAAGTGAGTTCTTCTTCTTCTTATCTACTTCCCCAACGCCACACTTAGCCTTGATTTTATTTTATTTCAGCCTACCCTACACCATTTCATTATTCCCCTTGTTACCATTTTGAAACTGACCCTCAAGCAGCAAATTAAGTCTATCGAGACGAATTACGAAATTGTGAGATGAGGTCGAGAGGTAAAAGGCACGAGTGTTTTACATAAAAGAAAAAGCCATAAAGAGTGTAAACACGAGTGTGAGAGAATATTATTTTTTTCTTTTCGAGAGAACTGTGAGTATTTGTAAGTGAGGTAATTGTGAAAGGTTTACAAATTTGTTTTGAAGCATGGAATCGATGGTCGAATGTTCTAAAAAGTTACTTGTTGTGAAGCGAAGTCTAAGTATTCAACATTTAGAAAACAAGCCGCAAAGAGAGAATATCTTTCATTCCCGATGTCACGTGCAAGGAAAAGTCTGTAGTTTGATTATTGATGGCGGAAGCTGCACCAATGTAGCAAGTTCTCTTATGGTAGATCGACTTGGTCTTACAACCACTAAGCATCCGAGCCCATATAACCTTCAATGGCTCAACGACGGTGGTGAAATCAAGGAAACCAAACAAGTTCATATTACTTTCTCAATTGGCAAGTATGAAGATGAAGTGCTTTGTGATGTCGTCCCAATGCAAGCAAGCCATTTACTATTGGGAAGACCGTGGAAATATGACCGAAGAGTTATCCATGATGGATATACCAATCAGTACACTTTCAAGTATTTGGGAAGGAATTTCACACTAGTTCCATTGACCCCGAAGCAAGTTTTTGAAGATCAAGTAAGTTAAAATCTTTTGTATCCCAATCGCAAGAAAAAGAAAAAGAGATAAAAGAAAAAGAAAATGAAATTGAGAGTGAGAGAAAGAAAAACGAGATTTAGATTGAACAAGAATGTGAGAAAGAAGAGAAAGTTGAAAAAGAAAATGTGTTAGAAAAAGAAACGAAAGAAAAAGAAGGTAGTAAGCAAGAACAAGTGAGGAATGTTTCCACTAACCAACCTGTGAGTTTTCCTTGTGTTGTTTCTTCTCAGGTTTATGAAGAACCGATTGACAAATTTCATCTTCAATACCTTCCTAATGAGAGGCGATTCCAATTGACCAACAAAGGTAAGGTTGAAGGTGAAATCCAACCACAAGTGCTTAAAGATAAGCAAGGTAAGGCATTTTTAGCAATAGAGCCACTACAAACAGGTTTGAAAGTTGTCGATAAAATTTTCGATGACTTATTTTTTAAAAGGTTTCCTTCTTTTGATCTAGTTAATTGTTATTCTTCATTTGTGGTTGATAAACCCATTCTAAATGGAAGCATGATGAGTTGTTTTCTTGATTTGTTTTGTGTTGAAAACCCTGTTCATGTTGTTCGAATAAATCAACACACACCACATAAGATTTTACGTGATAACAGCTATTCACGAAATGATGTGATCCTGGCTCGGTGATATGAGTCGAGTCGTTTATGTGCCCTATCGTAAAATAGAGAAGTATCGCTCGATTTTGAAATGTATTTTAAAAGTAGGCTAATGATGGAATAAAGTTTCAAAAATTGGTTCAAGATGGCTAAGTAAGGTAGGTAATGGATTCGGCTAAGTGAAGAGGCTAAAGGTTGTTGAAAATGGATTTGCGGATGGCTTGAATGGCTTTAAGGTCAAGAAGGAACTAGTACTAAAATGGAGTACCAACCCGATTCTTATAAGACACTTAAAGGTGGTAGAAAGGACCTTGACCCGCTAACTATATGAGTTAGGAACCAGAGGTATCAAATGGTTGAACGCCACACTCGGGATTTGAGTGATAAGTTCGAAGAAACAAGGAAGACGCCAGTAGCAAGCTAGATAAGTCTACTTGAGTCTAAAACGAATTAAGAGAGTTGAAAAACTCACAAAATGTATAAACATTAATCAAATAAGCAAAAGTCCCTACAAAATACAAATGAGCAAATATTTATAGCCTAAGCCTAAGGTAGCCCAATGGACTAATAAGATGCTGAATAGTCAGCCAAAATTAAAGCAAAAGAGGCTGGAAATTTCCAGCAACCTTCCTAGAACGTTTTGGGAAGCTTCATGCATGGAGAAGTCAATTGGACAGCTTCTAGATGGAGTCCATTCAGCTGGGCATGAATGGGAGTGCTGGTGAGCTGAATTGGATGTCTTGGTTCGGCCAATGAAGCTTAATACACCTTAATTAAGCTGCCTTGAAAAGCTGAATAGTCTTGTAATTTAAATGAGTAGCTTGGGCATTTCAATGGTCCTCAAGTGTGAATAGACGAATTTGAATGGTTCCCTAGTGTAAATGCTCAAAACCGATCAGCCACTTAATGTGAAAAGAATTTTTATCAATATGAACATCTTAATTTGCTTCTTTGAAGAGCTGAAAATCCATTAAGCTTCACGAAAAGTCAGCTGGAAACAAAAGGGAGCTGCTCCTTTTAATGCTGTCCCATGCATTTAGCCAAATGCATGTTTCTTCCTTAATTGCTGCTTGGACCTTAAGCTAGCTGATTCAGCTGGAAATATGATATAGGTGTGCGAGCGGACCAAGATCGAGTTGCCAAGTCACGGGAAACTCCTACGAAAGCTCTAACGAACAGATCTGAAATCAAAACGAATAATGAAATTAAATCTGGAAAATTTAGATCTAGAACAATAACACTAAAATCAGCAAGTTTTCATCAAGAATCGAAACACTTATGAAAGGGGTTTCTTGGAAGCCAATAGCTCGATTTAGCAATCAAAGAAAGAACCAATCTGCTGAATCTGAGAAAACAAACACAAGCAGCAAATTAAACTTCAAATTTCAGCAAATAAATGGAGTAAAATTGGGGATTTTGGTCGACAAGAAGAAAGAAGTAGAATCGAGTGATTAAGCGCAATTGAAAGGAAAGAAAGAACGCAAATCTGCCAATGAATTGATTCGGCCAACAATGCCTAATTTCCAGCAATCAATTGACCCCCAATTTGAAAGAAACCCAATCGGCCAAACCCTAGGAATTGGGGATTTTTGATATTGAATCGTTGCTGCCAACAAGGGAAAATTGAATTATCGATTCTTGGAGTTGAAACGTGGCTGAAAAGAACGCAAGAATATCAGCAAACAAGTAAGATAAAGAATCGATCCAAGAGGAACAAAGAATTAAAACGAAACAGCAAGAAATAAAGAAAAGTCCTAAGAACCCTTGAATTCCCGAAAGAATTCACAAATTCCTTCAAACGGCTCTAATCTTCCCTCCAAAGAATATCGATGGCAAGAAGAAGGTTGAAGATGGCTCCCACAATCAAAAGATTATTAAAACAACTTCTAAAGAAAACTCAAGAGAGAAATCTTGGAGAAAACTCAAAGAAAATTCTGCTCTCTCAAATCTGAAATTTAAGAATGAATATAAGTGTTGTGTTTTCAAGGGGTGGCCGGTCATGCCTTTAAATAGGCCTCAAGTAATCCTAATCTAACAAGTAACTAATAAAATTAAACCTAATTAATAAAATAACAAGGGAAAATTCGGCCAAGCTTATGTATGGGCTGTTTTTGGGCCGAATTTTACATGTATGTTCCTAAAGCTAAAAAAATTAAATTAAACAAGTAAAATGTTTATGAGTTGGGCCCTTTGACATTTTGGCCTGATTTTCAACTAAGTATAAAGGAATTTCTTGATTGGGCTGGAATTTGGTTATTGGGCTTCGCCTTCAAGAATTTGGGCTCGTGATCCATCTCTTTCCGAAATTGGGTCGTTGACGCTCGTAACAGAGATCCAATGCGTCTAGGCTGCAAGATTCGGTTTCTTGGACCAAGATTTCCAAGATTTGAAATCTTGATTTTCTTGATTCTTGAAATCGCTCCAAACAGCAAAATTGGGCCAAGATTCGGTTTCTTGATTTTCTTGAAAACAAGAAAATGAATCTTGATTTTCTCTTTCTTTCGTGTACGCATCTAAGGCCTTTGTGACTCGTATCATTCCCCCCTTCCTCAAAAAGATTCGTCCTCGAATCTAAAAAATCAAATGGACTCGACTTTCCTCGATCGAACGGGACTAATGGCAATTGAGCCCACTGAAAAGAATAGCCATGAGTTAGTAAATACCAACGTAAACAAACTTGTAGTCCAATCATAAGCATAACAAAATAAGTATAACGCATGCGAATGGACAAATTTAGATTACCATGCAAATAAGCTAATTTACTCACCAATGCCTCGTCAATTATTCGACACAAAGATGGACATGTTTTAAGGCATTTAATCATCTCAAATTGTTTCCACAAACCATGAAGAAATTGCGAGTAATAAATCAAATGGTAAACGTAATCGTCACAAGTAGGTATTTGAAAAGGTCCACATAGTTCATAGAGCTGCACAATCATACCATGCATTAATCGACGAACTATGGATTCACTCACACATGCATCAAAAACTATAATCTTTTTATCAACCATTAAAACAGATAGATCATCAAGAAATAAAATAGGATAGTCAAGCACGTTTCGATCTAAGTGTTTTACAAAAATTAAATCATCAACACGATCTTTGTCACTATCCGAGGAGTACAAAGGTGTTTCAAAAGTTTCAAGCATCTTACCTTTATAAGCAGAAGAATAAGGGTTGATTTTACCTTTTTCATTGAATACAAACCTTCGCTCATCGGGGGCATAGTGTAGTCGAAGCTCCGTTGTTGAGTTAACCTTTGTCAAATGGAACTCAAATTTTATGTATAACCACAGAAATTGTTTAAGGCATGAATATAAATTGAAAACAAATTTGGCAAATTTCGTTACCTTATTCAAAAACCAAGTATCAAAACAATAAAAAGTATTTGCCAAAACAGATTTACACAAATTCGAGGATTTTACACAAGGCAAATTAAGAGAATAACAACTCACGCTTCCTTTCATAATGACTTTATCAACCACAACCGAAGAATAACAATTAATCGGATCAAAATGAATGGATCTTTTAAGAACTATGTCACCAATAATTTTCAAATCTGCACGGGACTCTGTTGCTAAAATTTCCTTACCTCGCTTACCTTCGGGCTCATGTAGTGTGATTTCATCTTTGCCTATGTTGATCGTACGAAAGCGTCTTTCATTTGAAAGGTATTGAAGTTGAAAGTTATCTTTCGGTCCTTCGGGAACATGAAAAGTAACAACACAAGAAAAATTCATATCTTGGTTAGTGAAAACATTCCTCACTACCCTTTCCTCGTCTTTTTCTTTGTTTCTTTTTCTAACTCATTTTCTCTTCTTTCTTCAACTTCTTTTTCAATTTTCTTTTCTGTTTCACATTCCTTTTCACTCTCAATCTCTTTTTGCTCTTTTTCATTCTCTTTTTCTTTTCTTTTTCCTCACTTGTTTTAACAATAGAATTTTTCAATTTGATTTGGTCCTCATGGACTTGTTCCGGAGTGAGCGGCACTAAGGTGATTTTCCTTCCTTGATGCTTGAAAGAATACCTATTTGTACGATCATATTGAGTGACCTTTCGATCCAGTTGCCATGGTTCTCCTAGCAATAAATGGCAGGCTTGAATAGGCACTACGTCGCACACAACTTCGTCTTGATACTTACCGATAGAAAAGGCGATGCGTACTTGTTGAGTGACCTTAAATCGGCCTTCGTTGCTAAGCCCTTGTAGTTGATAAGGTTGTGGATGCTTGGTAGTGGTTAAGCAAAGCTTTTCCACCATCGTCGTGCTAGCTACGTTCGAGCAACTTTCACCATCAATAATAACTCTACAAAGCTTACCTTGTACATGGCAGCGAGTATGAAAGAGATGTCCTCGTTGCTGCTCGCTCTTTGGTTTTGCCAAAGAAGGTTGCCCACGATCATGAAAATCATCATCCATTCTAGGGATACGTCGAGGGCCGCGCCTATGGGACTGGTTATCCCTATCTTCCTTGATTGGACCTCGATATTGAGGTTCTTGATTCAATCGTACCTCATTCAAAGTAGTATTCAATGCTCGAAGTGTAGCAGCCTGTTCGTCCAACTGTTGTTGGAATCTTTTAAATATGTCATCATTATTATCACCTTTAGACATTTTCAAAAAACCTGTAAAAATAAACACTCAACACTCAAAAATAAAAGTTATCAAACCTCACCGTTAATCACTCAAAAGAATAATTTAAATTTTCAATGAGCTAGAAATCAGTCTTGTGAGTCCTTTAGGAGAGTTTATATCAACCAAATCGAGAGTGGATGAACCGAACTACCAAAGAATCCTAATTTGCACTAGGATGCCAAAAACTGACGAGACACCAATTGATTCGTGTTGCACTGAGGAAGAAGTTGTGCACACGTGTAAATCCTACTAACACAAGAAACAAGAAGGTGTTAGATAACGTAATGGAAAAATAAAGGCAAACAAATGAAAACCTACAGCTAAGAATCAATAAAATTTGCTGAAAACAAAAAAACCCGAAAAAAACTGCGGAGTAACTTGACAACTTCGTTCGAGGTGTTCCTGATCTCCAAAAATCACGAAATTAAATCTGGAAAGTCCTTATATATTAAATTTTTGATCTGGAAAGTTTGGGCACCAAATCCAACCCGCTGAATCTTTTTTTAAATTTTTATTGAATTTCGTATTTTTTGATTTTTTGACTTTTTTGACTGATTTTTTGCGGGATTAAGTTTTTTATATTCAATCACAGTGCCACAAATATGTATGTAAAATTTCAGATCATCGGACAACGTTTACCCACTCAAATGAATTTTTTCGAACAATTTTTCTGGGTAAAACTGCTGTTTGTGCTTTAAAAAATAGAGATCAGTTTAGAAATCAACCAAGAAACACCAAAACGCCCAAAATCTGATACCAAATGATATAGGGTTGAGGCGGACCAAGATCGAGTCGTCATGTTACGGAAACTCCTACGAAAGCTCTAACAACACAGCTTGAAACAAAACAAATAAGGAGATTAAATCTGGAAATTTTCACGATCTGGAATAAGAACCCAAGATTTAACAAGTTATAATCAAGAATCGAAACACTTAGGAGAAGAGGTTTCTTTAAAACCAAGACCACGAACTAGCAATCAAGAACAGACCCAATCTGCCAAATCTGAGAAAACAAACACAAGCAGCAAAT